>JAUKNM010000031.1:307500-357500 GCA_030765045.1 Tenodera sinensis | reverse complement strand
ATTACCAAGATAAGGGTTACACAGTGTCAATCGACACAAAACATCAGATGTGCACACGGGACTAAGAAAACGTATTTATATGTAATGCATTCTCAGTGTGTTTAAATATAAGCATGCAGTCACGGAACTGAAAACACTACTGAATATGGCAGAAAGCTTGAGGCCTGGGGAATACTTAGAAGCACAAAAGCACATCTAAAAGAAATCACGTTGTTTACTTGATTTCCATAGAGAGCTGGAAGTCTCCTACTGAGAATACATTCTACATGTACTGCATTATAGATGACACTAATGGGAGATGTATGGATCCTATGTTAAGAGGATGAAGTGGGATGGAGCCCTTCGTCTTTCATCAATATTACAGCTGCTGGACGGAAAAATAAAAATTCAGTTGAAAAACACCGAGGAAAGAAACGTAATGTCAGCATAATCAATCATCTTTGGAAAATTGGCTTCTTTATCCTCTTTTTATATATCTAGGGCAAGTAAAAGTGATAGGCTCAATTTTACTACCTTTCTGCACGAGATATAATGACCATTATTATGTATTGTAAGACGTGTTTCTATCCTAAATTTTGCTTCAAACATACCGCGAGAAAGAGGTGGCCAACGAAGGAAGACTTGATTCCACACAAATGAAAGGCCTATACAGTGTTGCTACAATGCTCCAATGAGGTGGTCCCGAACACTGTTGTGTTAATGTAGAGGAACGCCATTCAGTTAAACAATGAAGTCTGTACATTCCTCTTCAAACTGTAGGAAGTGGCATTGTTCCAGATACCAAGGAAAGCATATACTATTGCAGCGCTAATTGTTTGCGACAAAAAGGGGAAACAACGTCTGGAAACTAACTTTGAAAATATATAGTCTTAAGCACGGGTCTGACAGTCATTATATTTTGCACAGTTTATTTCTGTAATCGAGCCCATTTTGACTTGCCGTATATCTAGGCAAGTCGAACAGTTGAGACTCACTCAAATGTTCCAGAAATTGTCACGTTTTCCAGAAGCGGATTACAAAGAAATATATTTACACCAGGAAGGGCGATCCTTTGGGACAAGAAAATAATTTTGCATATAATAATACAATGCGGGAAAATGCCAATAAAGCATCAGTAAAGTTTGATAAAATGGATATTCTCAGGGTTTTATAGAGTCTCGTTGAAAAAGTGTGCATGGCTATCCTCGGAATTGGAAGCTTCTAAACGCCCTGGGAATGACTATGGAATATTCCTAGAGAGTAGTAATATAATGTAATTATGCCTGCAGATATATGATAATAACATTGGGTAGCGATCCGTACATTTATATTCATTTATTCGTATTTTCTGTACATCAAAGTCTCACATAGCTTCCTTAAACTACAGTAGATGGTGGTAGAACAGATGACTGCGGAAGTCATTTGGGTGACAGTTGCCAAAACATGGTTTCTAGGATCAATAAGTGTAGCATTCCCTGAGTTTCAGAACGATAGGATGACAGATTGCAAGTATTTGTGCTAATATCGGTAAGGATGCTGATGTAGGGCAAGTTGTTCCTAATCTACGAGTTTGAATATGAGTACACGCGAGTACGCAGCAGCGTTGCGCAGAGCACGGCTGGAGGGGAGTGGCGGCGGATAATGATAGCTAATATGTCACGGGGTGAAGGTAACAGCACAAGTTCATGCGCTTCCTGCCAGTCGGGAAGACAGAGCAATGCTCGGAGATCCGACAGTGAAGAATACTCCGGCATCATGTCAGCAAATATATTGGATCCCGACATAACAGCAGTTGTGTTTGCAGTACGCCACCTAAACTCTGATACACAAAATACATACTGTATTATTTTTTCTTGAACTTGTGTTATGCCGCTTGAATTCCAAACTACACAGCCATGCAACCTCAGCCATTTTCTCCGCTGGTCCCCACCGCACCGTGACGTAGAGGTCTGCACGGGCTCGGGCCTAATTTGAAAAATGCTTGTCGGGCTCGGGCCGGGCTCGGGCTGGGATAGGGTCGGGCTCGGGCCGGGCCCGGGCTTGAAAATTAAGGGAATAAACAACTGAAAATGGATTTTTAAAATTTTTCAGCCAAGTTAACTGAACATTTATTTTCAATGCTGTCTTACACCAGCATTAGAGAATTTGAATTTTACTGTGATATATCCTTCAGTTTTCGAATTACGAAATGTTGAATCCGGATTTTATGTTATGCCAAATGCTCTATACGACGAAATTAAAAAAATGACTATTTTTAAGGCTCTATTACATTTATATGATTATAATGTACAAATCTGCCATACAAATTTGTTTTATTAGCCTCAGCTCAAAAGACAATAGTTTTTAAATTTTGTCGCTTGAAATTTCTGGTATAAAGTTTTATAAGCTGCAAGTTTCTTTAGTAACTCAAAAGCGTTCAAAAGAAAAAAAAGGTATATGCCAGATTTACTTGTTTGTGTTTTGGGAATGATACGAAGAATTGCATGAAAACTGGATCATGTGGCATTTTCAAAAAGTGATAATGGTGAAAACATAATTTTCAAAAACCTTAAATTTTAAAATGAAAAACATTGCTATTCTGCATTTTTAGGGTACATTATGCAACTACAAGTATTTGTAATATAAAAACTCAAAACACATTTAGTATTTTTAAAGCCATGGAATACAAATGAAATGTTTTGCCAGATTTGTACTAAATTTCAGTGGTACATTCACTTAGGAGGCAAAAAATAATGTATCATATTTCTTGGTCATCTATGTTGAAATGCCGAGAAGAGCACAATTACCGCAGCATTTCTTTACTAGGAATTCTAAATGATTATTCTGCTGACACGTTTCAAATGCTGCTACTGATGCTAGTCAAAGCACAGAATGAGAGGGTTTGCAACAATATTATTTCGCACTACTCGACTGCAATTCAATTATACTCCACGTATAATCTTACACTCTTATCTCGAATACTGCTAGTAACGCATGTTTCTTCCTGCTTTGTAAAGTGTAAACACAGCATCAATGTTTATACTGATACAATTACAGTTTGTTATGTGGCTGACGCTGTAGTAAGGTTACTGCATCATTATTGTTCAGCATTTCTCCAAATTGAAACGTTTATTTTATTATTATCATGACATGAATATATATATATATATATATATATATATATATATATATATATATATATATATATATATAAAATACATCAGACATCAGGGCCATTGCCCATTAGTCAGCATCACCAAGTTGCAACATACAAGTTGTGACACTTATTTTTCATAGCCCTTCTGTCTATTACAACCAAGTTATATGTAGAAAAAAAAATATCTCGTCAGCATTTGATACTGGTAACCAAAGACATTGAAGGGACTTTTCGTAGAAAAGGTGGTAGCATTCATCAAGTGCGAGTACTGAAATAAATTTTAGTGCACCAGGATTAGTTATTCAAGAACGTCGAACCAACCTGAGCGGCAAGAGTGTGTATTCCATTCTTTTCTGCACAACAATTTGGGTCATTAAACATGGTGAGTCCTTAGTCCAATAACTTATAATTAATGTTTACTTTGATTTAAAATATGCACAGGCATGCACATACCCATCGTAGAAATAATTATAACCAGAGACCGGAACTTAGGCGGAATACCTTTTCAAATGCGTCAAATTTATCTTCAATTTGAAAGTTAATCTGTACGAATTATTATACCTTTGTGATTGAAATGCCACAGTTTTATATTGCCTTTTTCTGCCTTTTTAATATGTCTATTTTACAAAATATATGCTTTTTGTTGCCTTTATTTCATTATTTATGTATTATTTACAGTGGCGGCTCGCAGTCAAAATTTTAGGGTAGGCAAAGTGTAACAGCAGCAACAGCAACAACAACAACGACGACGGCGATGATGATTATGATGATGATGATGATAATAATAATAATAATAATAATAATGATAATAATGATGATAATGATAATGATAATGATAATGATAATGATAATGATAATGATAATGATAATGATAATGATAATGATAATGATAATGATAATGATAATGATAATGATAATGATAATGATAATGATAATGATAATGATAATGATAATGATAATGATAATGATAATGATAATGATAATGATAATGATAATGATAATGATAATGATAATGATAATGATAATGATAATGATAATGATAATGATAATGATAATGATAATGATAATGATAATGATAATGATAATAATAATAATAATAATAATAATAATAATAATAATAATAATAATAATAATAATAATAATAATAATAATAATAATAATAATAAGAAATAATAAGAAACCCCGTTTATCCGAAATATAGGGGCGAAGTCATTGCGGATAACGCAAAAAATATATTGTTTGGTTGTTTAATAAGAGCAGAGTGAATGAGTGTGACTTACGGACGAATTACCGCCAAAACTAAAATCACGAGTGTCGGCAGACATTTTTCCAGGGGGGGGGGCACATGTTGGAAATTTGCAATCATATAATATTAAATCATTATTTTACTGTCAAAATTTATAGTATTTGTTGCAGATAACCGTATTAATTTGTGCTAAACAAAAATTGTTCTTTACATCAAAATTAAAATAATAGTTTAATAGTTAGTAACTGACTGCACATTAAGTTCACCGACTTCCAAGGGGGGCCGAGCCCCCCTTGCCCAAGTTTTGCGATGCCCATGACTAAAATGGATTAAGAAATTGAAAAATTGTCTGACTGCAGCTTTGTGTTAAATGGCTAAAACACTCCTCTTTTCATTGTCAGTGCGCCGCGAAAGCGGAATTTGTAATAGTTCACTAATTAAGTCGGTCATACTGGTATTGCACAGAGTGATAATGACACGATTCGGGTCTCTGAGATCTTCGTTCGTGGAGTATGGCTGTTCGGAAAATGTCGCATAATTTCGGATTTGGGCCGGCAAGTATTCGGACTGCTGGCAGACGCGTCTACGCATGCTCGGAGTGCATATACAGACCGAATGTTTCCTTATCCCTATTCAAGGGCCTCGTACTGAGGAAATGGGGCCGGGCAGGCAGAAGTTAAGCTAGCCTGCTCTCCACTACCCAGGTTCCATGCGTATCATTTCTGCCGCGCGTTTCAAACACGCAGCGCAGTTTTGATGAATCGGAATTGAGATTAAAGGATTTGACCACGCGCTGGTCATTATAACCGAGAAAACTTTTCTTGAACTGCAATTTAGGGGAAAATGACGGTTCAAATGATAAAATGCAGAATCATAGTTAAACATTATTTGTTGATGTATTACGATAGGGTAGGCAGTGCCTACCCTGCCTACCCTGAGGAGCCGCGCCTGATTATTTATTAATTATTAAACATTTTCTTTAGGTAGGTGCATTTTATTTCAACAACCGTTAGACCGTGACAATGAAAGTTACTTCGCCGAATGTATACTATTGTCTTTAAGTTGCAGATGACATAGGAGTCCCTCATTCAATTCATTATTTTCTTTGCAACAATGAGTGCTGCCGCGCAAATAAACGTATAGATAAAGAAAGCATTTGGATTACCACGTGTGTTTATTTTAAAATGCAATAATGAGCAGGTACGGGTCTAACTTTGATTTTCGTTTAGTTTTCCTTGCGACGTTGTAGCTAGCAGCAAGGTGCCGAAATTCAATGTTCCTTTATGCTCTAAATTACACAGTTATGTTAATACTTTTGGATCCGGCATATTTTGTACCGACGGTAAAGTACTCACATGCAAAATACGCGAGCAGTCAGTGAACTACGAAAAGAAGTACTTTATATCACAACATATCGGCACAATCAAACAGGGCTACAGGCAGAAGATTCCTTTGCTTCCAACAGTAATTGCAACACCGAGTCAAAAATCCCAGTTTGCATTCGACTTATGTAGCTTTCTTCAGCGCCGGAATCCCTTTCTGGAAATTACAGAATCCTACATTATCACAGTTTTTGGAGAAGTATACTAACCAATCTGTACCTAGTGAGTCAAGTTTGCGAAAATGTTATTTGACCGAGTGTTACGGTGACACAATGAAAATAACTAAAGATAAAATGAAAAATAAGATGATCTGGGATATCGACGAATATCGACGAGTCAACTGATACATAGGTCGTTTCATTGCTAATTTGTTAATGGACGTTTAGATCCTACAGAAGATGAATCAATGAAATCATTCCTGCTTACTACAGAACAATCGAGCTATTGCGCAGTTATTCACCAGTTCATTAAATTTGCTGCGGCCTTAAGAGGTTCAATACGACGCCTTTCTTTTCATCAGTGACGCTGCATCATATATGAAAAAGGCTGGAATAGCGTTAAAAGTGTTATTATTACCAAACATGCTTCACATGACCTGCGTAGCACATGGCTTTCACAGGGTTTCAGAAGAGATACGATGCTTGTTTCTGGATGTTGGCAAATGGATTTCCAGTATTAAGATCTTTGTGAAAGACTCATCAAGAATCCTGACATTTAAGTACACTGCACCAAATGTAACTCTGCATGCCCGCCCCCCTCCCCCCCCCTCCCAACCTATCATAACGAGATGGGGGACATGTATCGCGGCAGTACTTCGTTTAAAACTTTGAAGTTCTTTATAATATGACGATCAGTTACTGAATAGTGTAATGTATTATTGGGTTTCTCTTATTGCCTGTTTTAGAATTTATAATCCCTTTATTCTGCCTATTTTAACTATTTATAATGTCTTTTTGCCTGCCTATTTTAATAATTTATAATGCCTAAATTTCTCACCTCCTAATTTCTGCTATGGCCAATTGCGGATAGCTTACAACAGATTGAGTACATTAATATTGTTTTATAATCGTATAGTGCCCCGATAAACCCAGAAACACACCAATAACCTTTTCTTCAAATTTGGAAAAAAAGATTATTTCTAAGGCTTTAACGAGACAATATGATCTCAAAACAATATTAATGTACTAACGTTATTTATGCAGGTACCCAACATTCGCTAGCGTAAGAATTTGGACCAAAATTGGATTTTAGGAAATAGATAAATAAATAATAGTAGTAGTAATAATAATAATAATAATAATAATAATAATAATAATAATAATAATAATAATAATAATAATAATAATAATAATAATAATAATAATAGTAATAATAATAGTAACAATAATGTCAATAACTGCAGGATAATTTTGTTTACAAGAAAATTGCACAATCGGGCTCGGGTCGGTCCCGGGCCATGGCCTATACAGTATTCTCGGGCTCGGGCCGGGCCCGGGCCATGGCCTGTAGACTATTCTCGGGCTCGGGCCGGGCCCGGGCTTGGTTGGTACCGGGCCGGGCCGGGCCGGGCCTAAGAAAGTCGGCCCGTGCAGGCCTCTACCGTGACGACAGCTTACCTCAGAGAACAGATGGTTGCATACCGCAGGCTTTCTCAGGCAAGGCAGCGGATACGTAGCTGCTCACTGGCGAGGGGAGGTCTGAGATATGTTTTACTGATATTTGTTAGGTTTTCTAGCATTTCGTACAAAGACATATTTAAGTACTGTTTAAAGATTCACATAATTATTCTAGCTTACTTGATGGCAATAACAATAAGACACCTTTACATAGTACGTCAGACCATACTATAGGGGGTAATAAAATGTTTTTTTCCTCTGAGATCGAGGTTATTAAACTTGGACAACAGCATAGAAACAAGGTAAAAACCAAATACAATTCAGAGAACTCCCGCAAAAGAAAGAGAGTAATAATGTAATTGTGAATCACCTTCTGGCAACCCCAAGTTTAATTAAATGAAGAAGAAACACGACTATCGATCTGCAGATCCTGGACTACTCATCCGCGGAGCACAAGAATACAACTTTTGACCTATTGTTTGTCATCTCTTTAGCTATCTCTTTTCGTTTACTTCCTCAGAATGCTTTTTCATATCGTGTGTCATTTACATTTGTTGACATGGTTTATGAAGGGTTCTAGCTGCCACTGACATTCAAACCACTCAATGACAACTTGCGAACGGGGACTTAGCACATCGGCCGCGCCTATGCATATGCCCATGCACCTGACGGACACTCCCGGGAGGATGGATGAGGCCGATGGATTCGAAGGGTGGCCGGAACGTTACCACGACAGAGCAGGTGGTGGGATCCCTACATTTCACATTTAGAAGCATCCCGGCGGAGGCTAGCGCAGCCCAGTTCCTCTCCCACACCTTCGGGTTCGCAGTCAGGGTTGCCAGGTCTACTGAATTTGCAATAGATCTGTTTTTTTTTTTTTTTTTTTTTTTTTTTTTTTTTGCAAATCTACTGATCTACTGCTAAAACTGAACGCACTTCAAAATCGCCCTTTTGTTATGTTTTCCATTTTTAAACACTATTTTCCTTAACATCATATAATTTGTTGTTCCGAAAAAGATTTTCAGGCAAGACATTTCCCTCGTGTATAAAAACAAAAGATTAGTATAATCACCTGTATACATAAACAGTATACCACGTCAGTTGTTTCTGCATTGCTAACTATCCTTGACTGCTACATTAAACCTGAACATTTGAATTCCACTGAAATAGGTCAAGTTGAGTACCTGTATCCAAAATTATATCCAAAATTATTTCTTCCTGTGGAAAACATGTATTTGGTGCCAAAATTCAAATATCTATGACCAAATCATTCTTGCCCTACAAACATGCACAAGTTTTCAAATTACGCTGTGTTGATGTTTACATTGAGTCAGTTCGTGACATACCAAGTTGTAAGAAGTAACAATGTTGGAAGTGTTAGAACCAGCTAAAATCCAAACAATTCTGTTAATTGCGCCACTTGCTTCTCTGTTTCCTAATTCGGTGAAAGCAGTTCAAGAAATCCAACAGATACAGAATGGAGGCTATTGCGCAATACTGAGCTTGCCTATGGCAATAACTACAGCGCAAGAATTTTGGAGCGGATAATAATAATAATAATAATAATAATAATAATAATAATAATAATAATAATAATAATAATAATAATAATAATAATAATAATAATAATAATAATAATAATAATAATAATAATAATAATAATAATAATAATAATAATAATAATAATAATAATAATAATAATAATAATAATAATAATAATAATAATAATAATAATATTAATAATAATAATAACGACAACGAGAACGACAGCGAGAGCGACAGCGAGAACGATAACGATAACGATGATAACGAGAACGAGAGCGATAGCGACAGCGAGAGCGACAGCGATAGCGATAGCGATAACGAGAACGAGAACAACGACAACAACGACAACGACAACGAGAACGAGAACGAGAACGATAACGATAACGATAACGATAACGATAACGATGGCGATGGCGATGGCGATGGCGATGGCGATGGTGATGGCGATGGTGATGGCGGTGGCGGTGGCGGTGGCGGTGGCGGTGGCGGTGGCTGTGGCTGTGGCGGTGGCGGTGGTGTTGGCGAAGGCGAGGGCGATAACGATAACGAGAACGAGAACGATAAGGATAACGAGAACGAGAACGATAACGAGAACGAGAACGATAACTTATATAACGGGATGATGGGTAAAACGAATAATATAATGAAATGGAGGAACAGGAAATTGGGAAGATATGGAAAGCTTTCCCAGCATTCGCCTGGCAACCCGGGGAAGCCTCGAAAAAACCCATGGTCAGGACGGTCAGCCACGGAGATCGAATCCGCGACCTCCAGAATGCGGACCACAGACGTTTCCACCCAAGACATCTCGCTCGGTGACATGCAAATATAGCCCAGCCAATACACTGAATAGAAGGTATTCAAAGGCAATCCAAGATGTAAGTTTTAGTCGTCATACAAACATCTTAAACAAATGATATTTTAATCATAAACGTTTAAGTGGAACAGTCGAACTTTATTCATGCATGTATACTTTGGTCTTCTATTTACAATATGCATTGCTAGAAAAAACAAAAATGGTAAACTTACATAACACTTTCTTTTAGGTGATTTGTTGATATACACGCGCGCTGATAAACTACGGTTATTTCAAATTAGAATTTAATACTGAAATATTGTTTTAATATTACTAAATATACTATTGAAATATTATCTGATAAAAGAGCAAAACAGATTAATAACGGGTGCTCTTATTGCGATAACGATTGTTTTCTGGATTAAGACAAATAATGGATAAACGGAGAAAATACGAGGTACCTGTCTGTATGATATTCGTCGGTTTTGAAAACATCTTTAACCCAGTAATATAATAGAAACTATTGGATATAATGATTAAAAGAGGATATTCAAACGTCTTGTGGAAACCATTAAAAGTTTACACTGTGATGGCGGCGGACCGGATGCCGTCGGAGGGTATACCGGTCCGGCTACCTAGTCTTAGGTACAAGTAATGAACCTTCCCCTGCAGAACAACAGCCATTGTGCACCGACTCGCGAAGATTCGTTTTGGGCAGTTCCAGCAGTTCCCTTTCTAGAATTTCCCCTTTTTATCCTGGGCTTTATATAGGGGGCTGATGGAGCCGGCGGGCTGTCCAGTCGAGTACATGGGTTGAGTCAAGTCGAGACAATTTTGGAATTACAGTGGAGTTGAGCTGAGAGTAGACAGTTGACAATGAGAGTTCAGTTGAGTGCAGTGGACAGCGCCGAAGCAGTTCAGTTGTGAGTGTGATTTATGACTTAGCAGTTCAGTTGCGATTCGAGCCGACGCATTAGTTGCGATTAGTTCGAGTGTAATGTTTGAGCTACGCCAAGCCCCTAATGATTAATAAAGTGTGTTTAGTAGCAACTTGTGTTTTCATTTGTTGCGGTCCTATGACAGGAAAGTAATGTTAAAGGATACAAAAAGAATGAATAAATCTTAACTAATCGAAGAATTAAAGAAGGATTTTGTATTTCGCCGCACTTTTCATATTAATATGGACGACGCTATGAGGGAATGGAAGAACAAAGGCTAAGGTATTAGAATTAATATAAAATATGTTTTAAATTGTTCTTTATATATGGATTATCTCATAATTGTGATGGTGGAGAAGGCGAACTCCAAAGTATCGTCCACATACTACACCGAATATGTCAGTAATATGAATAAATAATCTTAATACAAAAAATAAACCTTCATAGAAAATAATCCTATTAGCAATAAAATTGTAGTAAATAACGGAATAATAGAACAGGTGCAACACGTTCACTATTAACGAGGCTATGTGAGCTGTAATTGTGATCAAGATCTAGATACAAAAAAACGAACATATCAAATTCTATGTGGAATAATGAGAGTAAATCTGAAATACTCTAATGAAACCTTATAACGTGAGGGGAGCGAACTTTATGTGGGAACCAACCCTGCATTCACAAGAAAGAAGAAAACTGCATCCATGAAGCAGAAATGAAATGTTAAAGGATGTACCGTGGGGTGAGGGGGGGGGGGGGCAAACTAACAAATGAACAAATAAAACCGGAGTTAAGAGTGTATGAAAAATGATGAAGTTATCCACTGTAGGCAAATTTGGAGAGTATATCTGGAACGAATGGAGGAAGCATTTATCCTAAGAATTGCCTTGAAATGTTAACCCTCAGAGAGAAGGAATGAGGGACAGACCAGGAGGAGATGGAAGTGAGTCCTTAGGCCGGAGGGCCTAATACTTGGACAGACGAAGAAGGAGAAATATTACTAGGAGATACCGCCAAGTAAAGCCATATGCCTGCTTTACTTTGGTATATGAGCATGAAAATACTCAACACCCAGGAAGGTTTTGAAGTAAAGGAACAGATGAAAGCCACTTGCCACCAAACACTACACATATAAAAACCTACAGATATAAAACCCTACAGATATAAGAAAGAAATAAGTCTGAAAATTTCATTGACATTTTGGACGAATGCTTTTTCTTGAACTTATTATGTTCGGGAAATGAGTTTTCCCGCCTCATTGTGTGCAATCAAATCACGCAACAACCACTTCGTATGCTGTTTTTGCAGTCCATACCTACTTATGTTACAACCATAAGGTGAATGTTTATATTGTTGTTGATATGAGATGCAGTCAATTTTTTTAATATTTTACCATTTAAGTCTTTTCCCTGTATTTACTTTTACTGCTTATGTATTTCAGCCACAACTGGCCACTTTCTGTCATCGACCACTCACGTGTTAACGGTATGACAGAAGCTCGTAAACAGAAAATATTCGACTTCGTCTTGTATTTTCAACATGTTCCTTGATTCTATAATAAACCACTTACATAATCCTTATTTCAGAATGTACTGTTACCAAACGGCGATAATTTGAAGACTTCTAAAGGTATCAGACGTTTTGTTTGAAACAGAGAGCCTGATAAAAAATCTGTATGTTACCGAGCAAAGGGAAGATTTTGACTTCTGTATTAAGGACATTCCCCCTATCCTGCGACTTAATTTACTCCGTTACAATGTCAACACATCGACCGTGAACCGCAGCGACATGGACATTAATTGCTGGACTCGATTACGTTATTTGTTCTACCGAATAACGCTATTTCTCACTGCTTCTAACGCAAGCGTAGCGTATATTCCTTCTTCCCCGAGACCCAGGAATAGACAGACAGTCTGCATCACCCTATCTAGCAGCACGAACATAGAAATGCAAATGAGAACAATTGCCGTGCTTAAGGGAAACGCCGGAGGAAATTCAAGTTCACGAATCGCCTCTTCCTCAGCCCTGGTCTAGCGTGGACTATACTGCAACCGAAAAGTCACCGTCAACATCCTTTCAAAATAATTTTTTTAGCCTAAGTTATTTGATCTCGTGAATGTGTGTACCTGCGTTCTCTACTGATATGCCGGATACCTCTCTAAGATCCACAATGAAAATTTCCGGGAATTAGTTCTTCGCTACAAGTAGTCTTCTTCTGAAAATGGGCGCATTTTATTCTTGATTTCTAAAAGTGCCTCAACACAGGCATTTCAGTTGGTATAAAGCTGTTTTTCAAAAAGCTAATTTATCTCTTTCCAGCAAAGCAGTATTGAATTCCTCCTAGAAATTCGATTGCTTTAAAATTAAAACGAGATTTTCGTAAATTAAAAGGTGCATTAAATCTGTCTCTCTCGGTCACTCACTCCTCTGATGTGTGTATCTGGGAACAACTAATAAAGAGCCTAAAGCTGTATAAATATTGAACTTACTATTTAAGCAAAATGGCAGCGCGCTTGCCTGTGGCGCGGAGGACCCGGGTTCGATCCCCGGTACCAGCATGGGGATTTTATCCCCTCTGGGAGGTCTGGCACGGGGTGCACTCAGCCTCGTTAGGTCCCGGGGGGACCAATTGAGGAGCTACTTGATGGAGAAGTAGCGGCCCCAGGTCGAGAAGACCACATAACTGGCCGGGAGGGCTCGGGGCGCTGACCACGTCTCACCCTCCAGTACTGCACCTCACCAATGACGCCTGTAGTGGGCAGAGGTGGGGGACGCAGCGGCTGGGCGGTAGGCCTTGGCCCTTCGTGGACTGTCGCGCGGGGTTTACATTACATTTACATTTAAGCAAAATATCTTTCAAATTGGAAGGCCAAGATCTTCATTAATACTCACTGGGTCAAAGCATCCTTTGAATGGAAGTAAGTTCTTCATTTTCATGTGTATCAAATGTGAAGTGCTCATAATTATTGTTGTGTTCTGTATAAACTGAGAATTAAAACTAACAACCAAATTATTACAAGGGAATATAGCAATTCATTCAATTGCACAATTTGTTTTCAAAAAACTTTTATTATAGCAGTAGTCATTTACGAAGGTCATCTCAGCGCAATAGTAGCAGAGCGAGAGAACCGGTTGGAATTTCCGGTATCGGCATGGCATTTTCTTCCGTTGGGTCCAAAGGACCAATTGACAAGCTACTTTACAAAAGTAGCGACCTCCACCCACCGACCGACCGACGGAGCCGACCGAACCCCAGAGGCTCCAGGGGCAGTTCGAATCGAGCGGGGATGCTGATTCCCCCGCCCTAGTGTCTTTTCCGCAGTACCTAGCCGTCACACGGTCGAACCCACCGACCGAACCGACAGACCGAATCATCCGAACCGACCGGACCAACCGACCCAGTTGTTAACTTGTAAGAGGTTTCGAGCGGGAAATTCAAACCTTTTCACAGCATCCTAACATCACTCACAATGGCATAAGAGACAATGTAAGGTAGACATTTAAGAGAAAGGCAATTTCGTCTTTGGAGTGAATTGCCGCAAAAATGAAGAGGAGCTAAACTGCTCGGCGATAACACATATTCCCATAAATGTGTCCGAGTTCACTGTCAATCTTCGGGTTTTGAATGGAGAGATGTTATCAACATGACTGCTGGAGTTGTTGTTATGCGCTCCTTATAAGGGAGGTCCAAGAACAATACGCTCTGCCGCCGTTGTGCATGTTCTGAATATGCTTGCCCCTTACGGAGAAATACTACAAAATAGCATACATCGTAAAATGAGAAGCTTGATTGCAACAGATATGAAGGTTTCCAGGTCCGCGACCGACCCAGATGCTTCCGCAGTAACGCGTGAGGCCCACATCCAGATGGTCGTAGGTTCCTGACCCACGGGTTAATTTGGGAGTTTCCCCGGGAGCGATACTTACATGCCGCGAATGTCCTGTCCATCCGCTTCACCTCACTTCTCATTTCACTTCACCTTGTCGGCGACAGTTTGGGCGTGCATGACAGGTCCTTGTTCTCTGTAAAACTTGGTTCTCCGGATCGACGGAGGTCTCCGAGTGCCGAACCCCCCAGTGCACCTGTAGCTTCAGGGGAGAGAGAGCCGGAGTACCAACCGCCATCGGAAATTAAAAAGGACCATGCCTTCTGCTGTCCTCTCTCCCCCCACTTCGAACCTTATCAGCCCTCTCCTATCGAGGTCTATGTGTAAATGTATGGGTTGTTCAACAGTTACAGCAGCAGGAGCATGGGCATCATTACTCATAACTAAGATATCTGTTGATAGTGGAGCGATGCTTGAGCGTACTATTTATTGCCTTTGGGTCCTAACATGAACTGTCTGAAGTTATGGACACAGAAAAAAGACTATTTTGGTCTCATTATTTCCTAATACAGGGCCAATTACAACTGAAAATACGTTAATGATACTAGCTCAAGGGAATATTTAAAAACACCCACCAATTTTAGGTGAATTATGCCCCAGGAAAACGATTGTTTTAACAATAGCAATGATGGGTCAGAGGACTAGTTCTTATCATCAGAAATCATTTATACTCTTAACATAATACTTATTAATGCTTAGAAAATCCATTGAAAATATATATTTTGTTAAGGGGATTACTTTTAGCTATAATTTATTTTTATAATTCTAATTAATATGTTAATTGTAAAGTTATACTTTGTGTACATAGCATCCCTCAATTAAGAAATATTTTAAACTAAATATAAAGCTTTTCTGGCAGTGTGCGATTTGGCATGTATGATTAAGGTTAACTCATGTAAAGGGTTGTCGCCAAGTTAGACCTGTTTCTGAGAAAACTAAAAGTAACTAAACATTTTGCATCTAAAGGGTAGTTGTACTTTGTTTACAAAACATTCTTCCTATTGTATCCTGGGAAATTACAGCTATTCAAGCGACAGTTCCTTCTTGAGTTATGTTGTTCACAGACACAGGAAAGGACATACACATGGAGGGCATTTTCTAGCAGTGTTTTTTTTTTTCGATTCAGGGGACCTCAAAACGTTCATTTCCGGTGAAATCTGGGTATCGAGTTTTTGGATAGAGCACATATGCTTCTATACATAAGTGGTAGGGAAAACAAAAGGAGAGAGAGACAGAGAGAGAATTATTGAGCACAACACATGCAAACACAGAAAAGAGCTAACTACTGCCATTCTCATAATGGTTGTTGTCTTCTTTCGGATCCAATTTTTAAATTACATTCCCTAGTTTCAGAAGTATCATACTGTTTTCGAAGGATAGGAAAACTAAACGTATATATATGCAGAAAAGAGGAAAATGAATGACTCAATGCCAACTGGCGGAGGGGGACTTAGCACCTCAACTGAAAGGCGATCTTTTGTGCCTATGCCCCTAACTGGGCACCCTTCAGGAGGATGGATGAGGCGAATGAATCCTAAGGGTAACCAGAACATTGCCACGACAGAACAGGTGGCAGGGTCCCTACATTTTCAAGTTAGAAGCACCCCGGCGGAGGCTGGCTTACCTTTCCCCCCACCCTCGGTCTCGTACCATCCTATGGGGAGCGCGGAAACCAGTGGCTCACCTTCCAATCGGGGAGAAGAGTTTCCTAGAGCGCATTTGTTCCCCCTGCCGAGCTGCTGCCACGACGCTCGCCGATGCTTCCAACCCTGAAAGAAACCTAACGGGATAAAGGATGAAATGAAATGATTAATGTAACGAAATGGAGGGACAGCTAATTAGGGGGATATGGAAATCCTTCCCAGCATTCGCCTGGCGACCCGGGTAAACTTATGAAAAAAACCCATGGGTCAGGAAGGTCGGCCATAGGGATCGAAACCGCAACCTCCCGGATTCGGACCACAGACGTTACCGACTGTGCCGTCCCGCTTGGCTATATATGAATACATTAGACTGAAATTAAATTACATATTTTCATTAAATATTGAGCTACTTGTGTGGCTTTCCCCTTGTACCGTTCTCCTTGCCCCAATTTGTGACGTTACATCCATGCAAGCCTTCAGTTACTTACCGGAAAGTTCATAATCTGTTTCCAAGCACTCTAGAATACGTCTTGCATGCTTCATTACCCATTTCGTACCCAACGCTTCCCTGAAAACATCTTGTGGAGAAGTGACTCCCATGTGGTAACTATTCTCTGCTGCACACGGTTCATTGCAGCACTTTTAAAGTGTCTTCTTTTATATATAGTGCATCATCTAACACTTCCACAGCAAATATCTAAAACTAAAATAGGAATTAAAAATGACTTTTGCTGGCATGAAGTCAGGAGAGGCAGTTTTCTATGAACGGCTTTCAAGCTATTGGTATAATATGTATCGTTAAACTTTAATTACTATTTTTGGTAAGACAGTTTTGTTGCTTTGTAGCAGTAATGTTACCTACAGCTAGAATAATTACATCGTTGATCTCAGGTCTGTGTGTTTAGGCGGCTTCCCTTCTAAGCCCTCAAAATCTAATGAAAAATTCAGAGGCTTTGGAAGTCGATTCTCAGAGGTTCATAAACTTCTCTTACATAAGTGAAGCGACATTAATTACCACTTTTGAAGAGAAGGATAACTACTTATGCATACTATTATTGGGAATGACCATATAAAGAATATAAAAGTCAACGTATGTACGTAAATGCTTGTAACTGAGGAGGATAGGGATTAAAGCTTCTTTTGAGTATTGATATTTGTTCAACGTTTTAAGCAGCCGTTAACTTTGTGAATAAAAGACAGTGTTATAAACCTTTAGCAATTGCATGTATTTCTAAAGTGATTCCTTGCCTTCCAAACACGACAAACGTGTGGGAAGATTTAAGAGTTCTACGACTGGCCTCATGCTCCCGACTCAAGTAGTTATCCGAAATCATTGGACGTACCAAAGGTGGATAAATTGACTTAAATACAAGAAAACTTTAGAGAAACAAAATACTTTTGGAACGTTAATCAAAATTCACTAACTGCCCCGGATGACGCCATGAAAATATTATATCAAACCACCCACGCAAACACACACAAGACTCATAACGCATGAGTAATAATGAGCGTGTTCACTCCATCACCATTCAAAATAAAAGTTCAACGCCATCATAGCAAACAATCCGTTTTACTACGGGTAGACCATTTATCCTACTTTTTGTAAACTTTAATTTACAAGAATACCTCAGCTCTCATCCTCTGTCCGGATTTTTTTTTGTACTACGAAAACAATATGGTACTTTTAAACAAGAGAATCTTAACGGGTGTAATTAAAAGATATCGCATCCGAAAGGAGGCAAGCACCATTATGAGAATAGGAGTATTTAGCTCTTTTTCTTCTGCCAGAAATGCAAAGGAATGTCTTAACAAAAGCGCGCAAATGTACATTCGAAAGCAGGTCATGCAGTTCGTTAAGCAGCCTCAATGCAGATTTTTAACTGCTTTCTACATTCTGCTTTTTCCAACAATGCTATTTTAAGCAAAACTGCGGAATAAGCATTTGGCGAACATTGAGAGAAAATGTGGATGGAACCTGTTTAGTTCAATAGTTCTACGTCCTTCCAAGTTAACAATGCTGTATAATAAAGTGTTTTGCGATGTATTTTAGCTCGTGAAGATAACTCAAGAGCAGATGAAAATGGGTATTTTTGAGTCACGTGATTAAAACTAAAGTGTGAGAGATGTTTCAACATTGCTTTTCTTTGAAGGCTACTCCAATTCCTAGCAGTCGCCTTGCAATCGCTGTCTCCTATTCTGGCGATGCTTCTATGGATGTTCATGCAATGCCCTTAACCTTATCATTCCCATTAGGCTCCTCCTAGATGCCGTTTTTATTTCCGTAACATGCAGTATAACTTGTTGCCCTAGTAAAAAGATTTATGGTCGGCACCATTTCATGATTTTGTCTATATTTTGGTGCTGATAAACATTTCTGTTATAGCCCTAATTTTAAAATAATATTAATAATGTGTAAGATTATACTTCTCGTCTGTTAGTTTAAAATTCTCTTCAAGTATTTAATCATACAGTTTCAACGGCATCATAGTAAATTATGTAATCTTTCTTACCCTGACATAAGGGGAAGAGATTTACTTTAAAGTAATTAAAACATTTTCAAATAGAACTGCACATTTATAGTAAAACAACATTTTACAGTTTATCTGGCTCTGGGTGAGCAGGGAGGTGTGTGTTAGTCCCCAGCATCTTCTGTTTCTGATATAAAAGATGGCAGTGTCTAATATATATATATGTGTGTGTGTGTGTGTGTGTGTGTGTGTGTGTGTGTGTGTGTGTGTGTGTGTGTGTGTGTGTGTGTGTGTGTGCGTGCGTGCGCGTGTGTGTAATAATACTTATGTGTGAAAAAATGAACTTTCTATGGTGTCTGTGAAGGAGTCTTATGCACATCACAGAACTTCCTTCATACAGAGTGATGTGTGAGCCCCAAAAAGGCTATAGTCTATCTATACTAGCTAGTATGATTTCAGGATATCCCCGTTATCTTCCCATCCCAAAGTGGTCATTGAAACAAATTATGCTGAACTGAGTCCTCGGCCTCACAATATGCACAGCTTATGCTGTCGGTCTTCCCCATTTTAATAGCGTAATTCTTAAATCTCCATGACCAGTTAGAACCTGTGATAGGAAGTAATTCGCCTGAGGATGTTTACACCAGAACCATGGTCCAACCTCTGGAATTATCCTTTTGGTCCATTGACCAACCATAGTGATTTCATGCCATGTAACTTATCATTCATTAATAATTCGTTCCCTAATCTCATTTTTTCCCTTCAGTGAATCTGTATACGTGTGAAGCCCAAATCAGCTGTCTTTTCACTAACAAATCAATAGAAATGGTTCCTGCTATTACTTGTAGTGCTCTATTTGAAACCGTTCTATAGGGGCAGATCATTCTCAACAATGCTTTTATTTGCACTCTCTCCATCGCTTTTGCATATTTCTTGTGTTTTAAAGCTGTGTGTCAAATCGGTGGAGCATTATTAAGTTAATTACGCCAAATAACATTTGCCGTTTAATCGAACGGGTTCCACCAATATCAGGGATGATTCTAGCAATTTGGGACACCTTTTCTTCTGACCTTTTTGTCACGGCTTTTATGTATTCTCAAAAAGTGATATCAATAAAATCAGATAGTGAAGGAGTGCGGCAGATACTCCAAATTTGTCCAGGAGTATGGATTAAGTGCCCAGAAGGCCTTAGGGAGGGGAATGAGAGAGATACGGAGTTTGACATTGAAGCCGTGCTTATGTACCTAGCCTCCAAGGGAGGACCCCTGGGAGGAATGATGAGGAGAGAGGAGAAACTGGGCTGCCACGCATAGACATTGACAAAGGTTCCTAAAGTTTACAAAGTTTGACCACTCTTCGAGGTCTTGCGTGTCCATTTACGGGGACTCCATTGGGATCTAACCCCTAGATCCCACCGACAACCAGAGACGGTTAGAGTTCCTTTGCGTATATCATCCCTGCCAAGCCACACCTAACGTCCTCGCTGTAAAAGAAGTAAATTTATAAAAAAGGTACCAAACTGCAAAATCATGAACGTAGTTCGTAAACCACCCCCCCCAAAAAAAAAAAAAAAACCGAGATACCTCACTAAAGCCTGCAAGGAACTTAAGGGTTGTATCAATATAGTGATCCAATTTCATAAAGTTGATAGGAATATAATACAGGATTTTAATATTATTACAACACCATGCATTGTATTTATGTGAATGCTATAAATAAATGAACTTTGAACTAACAATATAAATATACTTCCATTTATGGCTTTAGGGTTAATGAAATCAGCAATGGGCTTCAGAGATACTACAATTTAGGCATACATATTCGTAAATGTAGATATTAGAAATTTCATCTGTATGTTTTTGAAACTCACACCACAAGTAACATGCTAAATCGTTAGTGTGTATGGAAATTTCCATTGCAATTTCTCCAAGTTTTCCAGTTACTAATCGTTAAATTAATTATTATAATGGCAAACATTATGATCCAAGCTGTGCCAGAATTACAATTTTAGCTCTATAAATATCTATTTTGAGTCCAAAAATATTTAAGAAACATTAATAGAAAGAATACTTCGATTGATGTGTTTGCTTTTGAGGAAAAAATTATAAACTTGTAAGAAGCAGTATTGTTAAGAACCAGTGTGTTAACTAGATATTATAATTAGCATTTCTGCAATGATAACCAATAAAGTCACTCAGCATATTTTTATGCTTAGTGTTTTGAGTGTTTCTCTACAACACTTAAAGGAAATTGAACAAAAATTGAATCGTGTGGAGAGTTTTGAACATTTAAAGTTGGGGGGAAAAAAAAGCGAAAATATCTGCAGTTACAGCAGTTACCATGCGCAAGCATCCGCACCATCTGTCCGGCACCACTAACAACACTCGCCTGAAAGAACATCTAAAATATGCTAAGAAAATGGAATGAAGGGACATGATGGAAAAGGAAACAGTGGTATGATATTATGCACTCCTTCATTCGCCTACGTGAAATGGGGTAACCACGGAAAGTAAATGTTATAAGACGCGGCCACCGGGATCGAACCCGCGACCTCCCGAGTGCGGGCACAGCTCCGTTTAAATATACAAAATACTTGACCTTTCTCGTATTTACAACTTTTCTCGATGGTATAAACCATTTACCGTCCTCATCCATTATCTTATGTTTCTTAAGGGCACACATTAGTGAAAATTGAGCAAAATGCTTCAGAAAAGTCCATTTTTGTAAGTCCATTAAAATGGTCCATTTAGTTTCATAATCTGCATTTATGATTGTTAGTGAAGGTTGGAAATAATTTTACACCAGTTTAGCGCTACAGAATTTCAAAGCACGCTTTCTGTTTTTTCTACAACTTTAAGCCTTCAAAACTCTCCACACGATGCAATTTTTGTTCAATTTCAAGTGTTGTAGAGAAACACCCAAAACACTAAGCATGCACAACTTCGTGTCACTAAAACATGGACACTATTTTGTGTTTCACGATTGCTACACATGTGCCAACGCGTATGTTCCACTGTCACTAACACACCTCCTTCTCCAACACCGTCGCGGACAACCCGTTTCACGCGAATGGTACTAGAGGCGTTGTGATGGTACCCCGGGTTCCATATACGCCGTCCCTATTGCTTCAGGAGGCATTTTACCAACCTTCTCAGCCTGCGCGTGCATAGCAGGGAGGAGAGTTTGTGGAGTGCTCTGCCCTTGCTGTTCGACCAAGCAGCACTGGTGTATGTCAGGAACCCTAGCACTAAACTTTTAGAGGAAAATGACGTTTTCGGTTTTGAATTATATCATACAAATATTCTATAGACACATGTGAATTATTATAGCCAAACATTTTTCCGATCCGCCATTTTTAAAAGTTCAGTAACATGTTTCAGCCACCCCATGCACTTCATTTTAACCACAATGTGGCGTACCAAACTGCTGTTTTTCTTTCTTTCTTTTTTTTTTTTTTTTCTTTTCTCTTGTTTCTCCTGTTTTGCATTTTGTATGAAGCTGAATCCTTACATTGCAATTTTGTCCTGATTTGTTTGTAAATTTGCATACATAATATCAAACGTGTTATTTAAAAATTCAAATATGGATTTTATGATTGCCTTATTCACTGGCTCACAAAAATAATTTATGCCAAAAGGAAAAATAATTTTAACACTGACAACTTCATAAAAACAAATGTATTTTCCTGCAAGTAATAAAATCAACTTCAATCAACTACTTTAAATTATTTTCAGTTTACTGAAGTATCAAAAAATACCACTAGTATACTTCTCTGAAAAATCTAAAGGCAGTTTTAAAAGAATGCATTTTGTACGCTAATTAAAAGTATTTAATTCTATTATCTGAGATACCGTTTGAACTAGAACATTGAGCTTTGGCAGTCATTTCTTTATTTATTCATATCAAGTGTGTCCGTTTTCAAGTAAATGTATGTAAAATTCAAAAAGAAAATGCAGTCCCAGTGTCTCTTAACTGCTGACGTAATATATACAAATATTGTGGGGGTGCATAGAGGAAGAATTGTGGGTATGTGGGAAGCCAATTTGCTACTTAAAAACATTGCCCGAGGTTATTCATATCCATATGTGAATAATCGAGAACTATGCACGTAAAACATGATGCTTTGCTATGCAAGGTAGAATGCCTCCCAAGATGGGGGAACGGCATGAATGGAAGTGAGTGTACTGGTCTATATGGCTGCCGGACAGAAACAGCGCTGGGATGCTGAGATGAAACCTTTCCGGTAAGGAAATACTTTGCCTGTAGTTGCCGTTTTTCTTACACTTGGTTAGGCTTCCTGGCTCCTTTCTGGGCGCGCTCTTTATTCATTAAGAGCCGTATTCATAAACTGAGCGGAGCTAGGAAGCACTCCATTCTTGAGACGCTACTGCCATATTATGTGAACTGTTCGTCCTTTTTATGGGATGGATTTTTTTATTATTCCTAATTGCTTAATTTTTGTGGGGCTTAATATTTTATCTTGTAAGCTTTTTAGTTTACATTTGTTATTTTATATATTACTAGATGACTTGGTGAACTTCGTACGACCTAAAATCTATTTGATTGTAACTCTTCATAAGTAATTATCAATCCTAGTCAAACTTCCAGCTTCAATTCATTGAGATCGATAATATTAGACGCATCGTGTACGGTTTGATTTGGTTAGTGCTTTAAACTCGTTTGTAATTCAACTGGATTTAATGGTTTTTTTTCCATGCAGTTAACGTTCAATACAATGCTGCATTTTTTCGTTTTCTTTTCGTGTGCGAAAATAAATAGAGATGGTGGTTTTCCAACACGCGAACATGTGACATACAGTTGTTCATGCGCGAAACACGGAAACTCTAAGTCAATTACGCAAACTTACAACGACTGGCCTTGTGATTTGTTGCTGGTAATCACGAAGACCAGACGCTCGAGGAATTGCAGCCGTTTGAAATCAATGGCAAGTTCGTTGGAATCTTCAGGATGCGCGGAATAAAAACTGCTTTCCTTTGAACTTTCCCTTGATAATCGTTGCCTTGGTGACATAATTCATA
Source organism: Tenodera sinensis (assembly GCA_030765045.1). NCBI lineage: Eukaryota > Metazoa > Arthropoda > Insecta > Mantodea > Mantidae > Tenodera > Tenodera sinensis. Next base: position 333,828 of record JAUKNM010000031.1, on the reverse strand, counting down.
AGGTTTTTGACAGCCAGTCTCGTGCCATTGCATAGTCGAGGTTGATTGATGTTACGTAACATGATGATGACTGAGCTTATTTTCAATTGCAAATTGTGAGGTGATAATCCTAGCAATTCCAGCAAATTCAAAAAATTTTCGGGACAATTTACTACACCATCCTGTTTGGGAACTGTGTCAAACGATTTGAAGGGAAACGACTGTTCGGAAATGAAATTGTGAATGGATTCGTTGAGATCATTGATATCTTTGTTTTTCGCCACCAATATGGCTCGTTCGTTCAGCCAATTATAGTTTTTGAAGTTTTGAGCTATGTTCGGAAAAACGGAAAAATGAGCTCCTCCTTCGATTCGGTTAACTGATAGTGGATAATGTGATGAATCCGGTCGAGATATCAGCCCCGACTTTTCCATTACCAACGTCGAACAATTGATTAGAAAGCACATACGTATGTATTTCGATCTGTTGCGAAAACACTCGCATGTTAGTCGTCAGCGATTTTAAGTGTAGATTCAGTAGTCAAACGATAGGTCGTCACAAACTCCAAATATTGAAAGTAAGGCGAAGTAGCAATTTCCATATAAAATTACCAATTTCGATTTTTTTTATTTTTTGGCTGTTCGTTTGTGTTTTTCCTAATGTTCTTTTTTTTTTTTATCTAAACCATCCCAGTATTGAGACGAACAAAACAAAAAAGATATTATTCAAATCCATCAAGGGACGAACTTTTTGGAAGACTAACGCACGGCTATTGATTTATATACCAGGTGTCCTACTCCAGCCGACATTCGGGTAAGTAGATAACCCTTCGTGCGTTAAAAGAGTTGTAGAAATCACCGGCGTAATCCTGTGACTTCTGCAACTATTTTAAGGGTTATCTACTTACCCGAATGTCGGCTGGAGTGGGCCGCCTGGTATATAATGTATATAGCGTTATACTTTTTTAATTCTTTAAAGTGTATATTTGTTACATTTCGTATACCTATATATACTCTTGTTATTTATTGTTCTGGTGCCAAAGATTTCCCCTTTTCCGGTATGTTCGACAGGATGTACTAGTTCTCACATCTGTGGATCGTGTCGTAAAGAACGTTCCTCCCTTCCTACTTAGCCATATGTGAGCAGAAGGTGTAAAACTATTGTATCATATATTTACTTAATTTGTGTATTTGGAGGCATTGTACATTCCAAGTTAGCCAGTAGTTTGTCAGTATTATATGATAATGTTACTTAAAATAAAAGTAATGAAAATTATTCTGCAGTAACTATTATTGAGGTATTCCAGTTACTCCTCCTGATATGAGCTTCCACCTTGTAAAGTGGAGATTCCATCATTATGATGTAAAAATTATAAACATGTAGACGATGAAATCCGGTAGCATATCGTGGTTTGATTTGCCCTTGGGCGTGGGAGAATTGTTGCTCACTTTTTATCAAGTTTGTTTAATAATACGCTATACTGGTCATCGTTTTAAGGATGAACGAGTTGTTATTTGCATTATGTGTCCGTGGCAGGGAGTTATTGCCCACGGCTTATGTGTCCACACTTCTAGAAGCTTTACTTCGATACAAGGAAGATCCATGCGTTAAATTGCTAGCTAAACACGCGTTAGATGTGGTGTCCCTGCGTTGTGCTAGGCAGTTCGTTTGGAACTTTACTATCTGTTTACTGACCTCTATTCTAACCTTATTTTTTCCAAACATTAGATGAAGTATATAATCGGCAGTATTTTACCCTCTGGACAAAGGACTGAATATTGTCAGCAATTTCATTGTGCCCTATGTTTTATTTTGCTATTAACTCAGTTACATGCGGAATTTATTAAGTATTTGGATAAAGCCTTTGGCAAAGTTAGTGAAGTTATTTCTTTGCATACGGTCCGCAGCCATTAGGACAGCCAGTGTTGGCATTTAAGCCGCTGAAATTGCCTCGTTCTCTTCAGCAATTTATGGAGTTATTCCAACCTTTTGATGTGATACATACGGCGTCGTAGAATTTCTTAAATTTTTAGTACATGTCGAGGGTTATCCCAGGTTATGTAATGTTTCTACTTCAAAGTTATTTGATGTAATAATGACAAGATCAAGGACATGGTTTCGAGCATCATTAGTCGTATCTGGAGGGATTTGAATCCAGCGACTGCGTTACATTACGTTATTCTAAATTATGTTCTTCTTTGTTGTGGTATAAGATTGTTATTTACAACCACAGGCGATAAATGAGCACTTTCTAGATTATATTGCTGGGGTGAAATTGTTTGCTTGGGTTTTACTGTTACCCGATACACAGAGCCATATTTCTATTCTTATTATAACTGGCTTATCATCTGATGTGCTCTCGCCCTTAAAGTTTCTTCGTGCTTTACAATATTTACAGATATAGAACACCTTTCACCGTCTCCTTTACACGCGAATGAGGGGATTTTCATCAGGAATATTGGCTTGCAGGGTCTGGCACCGTATTTGTTGGCCGTTGTTTTCGTTGTGGTACCATGACCCATAGAGTACGACAATGCAATGTGTAACGCAGGGTTCACAATGGGATTATTAATTCTACTCAAGATGGGCATTTCCAGTCGCATCCCATTTGACGCCAGATTTTGGCCTGTTGCGGCATATTTCTTTGCGTTATCGGTCTCCCAATTGACGCAAAAACCAGTGGTATATGTCACTGTGAGCAAACAGAACCCGTTGGCCTTGTTGGATTCCGGGAGCTCGTGTTCATTGGTTGACAAATCATATTTTCACGAACGTTTGACATGTAGGGTGCACTGTGTTTCTTTTTAACCTTTCAGGTTGTTATTAAGGCTCAGCTAACCTGGGTTTCCTTAGCTTTACTTGGAAAATTATTTTTATTTGTTTCCAGATTTGCCCCTGATTTAATTTTGAGTGCTGATCTCATGGCTCTCAGGGTGGACCTTAGGATGGATTTCTGCGAGTGGAAATTTCATGCATTTGCTCCTGGGAATACGTATTAATTTTCTGCGCCGCTCGCTTATTAAAAGTACGTCGGTTGCCATGGTTGATATTCACCAGCGCTGATTAGCTCCCACAGCCAATTGGCCCAATCGACTTTAGATAAGCCTCGTTCGTTGCAACAATTATGTGTTAGTCAACAGGCATTATTTTTGGAGAGATTGGGTAACACTAATTTAATAACATTGACATATCCTACTCCCGTCAACTTACCACCGTGTAGCCATTAACCTTAGTAGCCATTAAAACTGTTACTGCTTATTCAGTATCAAAGTAGCAAATACCGTTTATCTACAGTAAAGTACCTGAATTCAAAGACGATAATAATTATGGGTTAATTGTTTAAAATACCTGAGGCATTGTTGTCTACTATTAACAATTTTACCAACCTTATCAACAAAAAAGAGTTCAATTCTTCTGCATTTAAAACAGACATTTGTTTTGGAACCTGTTTAATAATACTCGAATTAATGGATCAGGTCTGTGTAGATTTACTTTTAGGTTCGTTGACATTACTCTGTAGTTTCAGTTTTCTTATATAATTTGCTAATTTAATTTTTATTGGTCTTTAAATTCAGGCTTGCACAATTTACACTCAAATCATACCTCTACCTTAAATTGTGGAGCTCGCTGATTTAACACTCTTTATTAGAATACCTCTTATTCTCATTAAGTTTAATTATAGTTGGCCGAAATATGTTGTCAATAATTTTGATGAGAACATATACAGGATGGAAGGGAAGTCATTACATTCCTTCTAATATGTGCTTCATAGAAGCATTACAAACAAAAAGGTCTAATGGCATTTTGTTCTTTGATCAGCCGATTTCGAAAAAATAAATGGTTTTTGATCCAACTTGGATGTATAATTCCATGGACCGTATGTACGTAGATAGCAGTTTGTTACTTGTAAGATGCGTAGATTAACTTATTTCTGACATAGCTTCGGTAGTAATTATGCTACATCACACAGGGTTTCGAAATAATTAATCACTTAAAAGATGTGAAGGGATACTCCAAGCAGCTTTTCGCATGTGCAGTAAGTGGACAACGTTGCGTTGAGGTTGGTCAGGGAATTGACCTGGTTTGGGGATGTAAACAGCTCGGGCACTTTCGCTTTCGCTTTAATGTTTTGGGAGCTAACGCTTGTAAATTGCCTACACTCGAGTAGTGAAGAAAGGACAAGACAGGGTATTTGTATGTGTTCTCAAGAAGCAGCGTTACTGTGTTTGTTTATGTACTGAGCTAGTGAAAGTGACACCCATACAATCTGCAGTGTTATCAGCTTATTTTTGAGATAACTAAAATATCTCCGTAGGAAATGGTCAGAGAAAAACGGAAGATACAAAATGTGTTCCAAATATCGAGATCTATCACTGGTTTAAATTAATGTAATGACTTCCCTTCCACCCGGTATAGTTGACATCGCTCACATCGGTAATAACTAGGGCTCGGAAGTTCATGACCTAAAAACACTGAAATATGCATGCAAATATGCTCTTAAAAACTTCAAAATATGCCAAAAACTATGCACTATTTCATTAGAACAGTTCATATCCCTTTGCAGTGGACGAGTTAGTGTAAATAATAAAGTTACCTTATTCCTTAAAGGTTGAAGCAGAAGTGGTCCCGCTGCTACTATTAACCGCTAAATTGCAGTTCACAACCAACACTGCGCAAATTTTCAACAGTAAAACGTCGTCTATTTTCTGGCAAAACACTTTTGTAACGTGAAAAACTTCTTTACATGTCACAAGTTGTTATAGGGACATATTTAAATGATGTTAACTGTTTCACAGAGAGAGTCAACTCTTGACGAAGACGTTCCTCTCCTTCGAAGTCGTCGCCTTTAAGAAGTGTCAGATCTTGTGTTTGGTGTCCGGACTAGCTCTAGCAAGAGGTCCTAATCTACAGGGTATGCGTGAGTTATGGTAGGAATGGAACCAAACGAAGAATTAACCAACATATCACTTCATTTGTAAATTTCCGGATTTGTAGAGAACTTCCGACGATATTTAAATAGAATGTAACTTTGCAACTTCAACTACAACGTTATAACGCTTTAACTTTGTCACCCTTTAGCAACCGCCGAATTATGTATACGTGCTAGCTTACGTACAACTCCCAAGTTGCACGTGCGTTATCTCGACTCGATTCAAGACGAGTATGTCTTGCGTTGCATTTGTTTTTGCGCGAGCAACACGAAGGAAGCGATTTCCATTGGCTAACTTTAGAGCACGTCATGGTAAGATAGGAATCAGCCCGCTGAATCACTAAGGCTGAGTACAAACAACAATTGTAACCTTATCACTCATTTAAATCTGCCTAGGCTTCCATTCTTGAGATTTTAACATATTCAGCTTTATTACGCCTTCCCCTTAACTATTGACTAGAATCTCCTTTTGTTTCTTTCCATTATCAAATATATATTGAGATTATAATTTCGGTTTCAAATGCCCCCATAAACATTATTTTATTATTACATAATAAGTTAATGTTTATGCTCTGCCCGAATGATTAATTTTAGTGAATACCTATTCTCGTGGTCGGCAATTCTCCATCCACGTACATTTTTTTTCTTTTTTTTTTTTTTTTACAAATATTTCAAAACATGCATTCCAAACAAGATTAAGTTTTACTTAAAACTATTATTTACATTTTTTTTTTCATCTTCGGAAGTTACATAATTTTTCAAAAGTTCCTTGGTTTGGTATTTATTAGTTTCTTTTTCCTCTTTCTCTTCTTGGTTTGCAGAACACTTTCACTTAGTCACTATTATGCTAACTTAACTATATTGACAATGTTTATACATTTTCTTGTACTTAGCAAATACACAAATATTAATGATCGAACCATCTTTTCAATACTACACCATTTTCTAAGTTGATCAATCATTGAGTACTTAATGGTTGTCGATAATGGCGCTAAAGTGTTTACCATGTTTATCAATAGGTATTCTTGGTGGGTCTGTTAATACTTCATTTTCTTCAGCCCTATTTCTACCTTCCCTGATTTGTTCTATCCATATTTGCCCTCTTTGTAACCCATCTTTCGTGTACTTACGACAGGTATTGTATCCAATCCTTACTGAAGGCACGTCGGATTGGATTGAGAGTTTCCCTGAAATTTACTTATTGCACCAGTTCCGTTACCATTATCTCTATTGTTTACACTTTTATTCCCTTGGTTTTGTGAGTTCCCTACCATCTGTTTTGTGGTATTTATTGCATCGGCACGTTCATCAAACTGAGGAGAATTTCGACCTGATCTAGGTCTATCATCGTACCTAGGGGAACTGGGTCGATAATGGTGTTGACTAGTTTCCCAATTTCTATTTCCCGCATAGTGTCCTTGGAATCTTTGCCCCCTGTTATCTCGGTAACATCTGTTGGCCCGGAAGTAATTAACTCGCACATTACGTCCTCTTTGATCATGTTGTCTACCCCTAAAATTGTTTTCATATTGAGTTCTATTCTGGTATTCTTATCATTTCTGGGTATGGGACCACGATATCTCTCTCGAATCTCGTAATTCTGATTCGAGTTTGGGGTTGTCCCCTGCCCGAAAAAATTTTGGAAACCTCTTTCACTTCGATTTTGATTTTTGCTTTGTTCGATCTCCTGTTTGGCTTTGTTTCCCTCTAAAGCTATTAATAGATCTATCATGGCTGCAATGGTTGTGGGTTTTGCTACTATTAAATAATGTTGGATAGTTTCAGGAAAGTGCGTAGTGATTAGATTAATTAGTTCTGTTTCTCTCATGGGGGGGGGGGGGGGGTCCAACATCTTAGACTTGCGAGCAACATTCATAAAATAATTTACCATTGACTGGTTTTTCTTGGGATCCTATTTGCCATTACTTAATTCCAGTCGAATACTGGCTTACCTACCGGCACCCCAGTATCGATTTAAAAACAAATCTACCAAGGTCCCGTAGTTATTATCTGTCCCTACCGAAAGTTCGAGCCAATTAGCTGCATTACCCTTGAAACATTTCCCATTATAGTCATTTTATACTCCTCGGGTATGTTTTTGATGCAAAAGTACTCATGAATGTCGGCTAGAAAAGCTTTTGGATCATCAGATTCCTCATGTTCAAATATTGGTGGTGTTATTTCCTGTATTAGATGGTTAGGCCATTGAATTTGTGGACCGCCACTTTTGTTAGTAGAGGGTACATTATTTGAAGTACTAGCACTCACATTGGTTATCGAAATGTCAGCGTTTGCACTTTGCAACGCCTCGTTTCGATGATTTGTACTTACACTATGATTATTACTTACACTAGGAGTTGCGCTTACACTAGGATTTATGTTTACACTAGGACAAGCAGAATTAGCAAGACTATCCCTTAATTTTAAATTTTCCAGTGCTTGCTTTACACCCTGGATTTCCGTAACCACTTTCTTTACATGCTCATTTAAATCTTCCACATTTACAGTTAACCTCCTACCTTCCCTTTCGGCATTCTGTAACCTAACCTTACTGTCTTCCAATTCTTTGCAGGTTGTTCCTCTCTCATTATTCAATATCTGCCCTACTTCTTCCCTAAGCTTACTACACTCTCTCTCTCAGATTTCTCAACAAATCGAACAAATTCTTGATTAATTTCTTTCTTTACATTTTCTATCTCACCCGCAACCTGAGTTCTGTTCTCCCTAACTTCAATTCTTAAATTATCCACTTCACTTCTAATTTCCCCCTGAAATTTTTCTATCACACGTTGTTGGTTTTCTATTCTCTGTGCTAATTCTGTCAAGCCTTGATTATTACTCTCTAATTTCTCTGTCAACACTTTGCTACTACTCTCTATCTCTTTCTCTATCTTTTCAGTTAAACTTTGGGTGGTCATTTCTAGCTGTTCAGTCAAACATTTATTGTTATTTTCCAATTTCTCCAATTTCTCATTTAAACTTTTATTGTTAGTTTCCATTTTCTCGCTAACCTCAGTTAAACTTTTATTCTTAGTTTCCATTTCCTCCCTAACCTCAGTTAAACTTTTATTGTTAGTTTCCATTTCCTTCCTAACCTCAGTTAAACTTTTATTGTTATTGTCTATACTTATTTTCATTTCATTCCACATTGCCATTATCTGCCCTAGCATGTTACTTTCTGTATTTACAACTGGTGTTTGACATTCCTTGCCAGAATGACCTTCCCTTAGTTGCTCTCTTTGATCTGATACATTTACATTTCCCCCTACATTTGCTACTACATCTACAGTTTTCCTATTTACAACTTCTATCTCCTGAATTTTACTATCTACTACAGACTGTTCCAACATTTTGCCGTTTCTAAGAAGCATCTACTTAAATATCACTGATAAACTAGTTTAACACTCAGTACCTTATTATTGTTGCTGCACTCCGATGTCGCCACTGTCTCTGATGTTACTGGTCCATTAGGTACTTCCGCAGTCTCTGTTGATTCTCTTCTTCTCGAATCTTGTTGGCTCAATCCTTATCGTGCCAGCTTCTGCTGGTCCTCTTCTTCTCGAATATCGTTGGTCCAATCCTCGTCGTCTTATCGTGCCACACGTTGGTTCGCCATTTGACGCAAACGTTCCTCTCCTTCGAAGTCGTCGCCTTTAAGACCTGTCAGATCTTGTGTTTGGTGTCCGGACTAGCTCTAGCAAGAGGTCATAATCTACAGGGTATGCGTGAGCTATGGTAGGAATGGAACCAAACGAAGAATTAACCAACATATCACTTCATTTGTAAATTTCCGGATTTGTAGAGAGCTTCCGACGATATTTAAATAGAATGTAACTTTGCAACTTCAACTACAACGTTATAACGCTTTAACTTTGTCACCCTTTAGCAACCGCCGAATATGTATACGTGCTAGCTTACGTACAACTCCCAAGTTGTACGTGCGTTATCTCGGCTCGATTCAAGACGAGTGCGTCTTGCGTTGCATTTGTTTTTGCGCGAGCAACACGAAGGAAGCGATTTCCATTGGCTAACTTTAGAGCACGTCATGGTAAGATAGGAATCAGCCCGCTGAATCACTAAGGCTGAGTACAAACAACAATTGTAACCTTATCACGCATTTAAATCTGCCTAGGCTTCCATTCTTGAGACTTTAACATATTCAGCTTTATTACGCCTTCCCCTTAACTATTGACTAGAATCTCCTTTTGTTTCTTTCCATTATCAAATATATATTGACATTATAATTTCGGTTTCACTCTCTTGGTGTGACAGATGGTTTTCTTTCGAGGATGTCTCGAATATCGCACATCTATTTATAACTATAATTTTTTGAAATTACATAATTCACTTTCTCTTTCACTTTTTGTCCTATGCTACCAGGAACCGAACTTAGATCACATATTGTTTTTTCAAGCACAGTAAGTGATTCATGCAAAGGAAATCCTACAGCCTCCAATGCCGTTATGGCTGTTGGTAAGAAAGAAAAATGGGCAGATATGAAACTTAGATCCTTCTTTAATCCAGTGCCTGATAGAATATTTTGCACAGTTTGTATTGATGAAGCATCGTTCGTCTCCAATGAATTAACAACCTCTTCGATTATTTCTATGTGCTCAGTATAATATAAAAGTGCATCGACCCATGTTCCCCATTGAGTTAACACCGGTGCAGCAGGAAGTCGGATATTAGGTGCTACAATTTAACTCTTTTAGGAGATTTAACAAAAATTCTCTTTATACTGGACACAAATTTATCTACCAGTGGGAAAGAATCGCGTATTGTCTCAGGAATTCGGTGAAGAGCGTGGCGTAACAAGTTATATGAATTAAGTTAGGACAAATATTTTTCAGTGTTTTTCCTGATTTTACCATATAAGGTAACAAATAAAAGCTACTAGTTGTATTCGATTCCACATGGGCATTGTAATTTCAAAGAGTCCATCACAAACTGTGTCACAGTTACATTGTCAGTGGCGACAATTTGCACACATTAAGGAGATAAGCTGTAGTCTTTTGTTCATTATTTAAGGCACCCACGATTATATTAGCAATAGAACGGCGTTCAGATTCAGAGGTTTCATCAACAGACAACCACACAAACTGATCCGCTAAGTTTTGTATATTTGACAATACGTTATTGTAACAATGCCCTACATAAGTCTTACGTAGTGTACTTTCTTCAGGCACATGTTGTTTAGTACACTTGGCAAGAAAGTTTTTAAATATCGGATTATTACTTTTGAACAAGGGAATATCAGCAGCTAAAAATGCTTGGCACAAGTCATAGGAAAATTCAGCATCCCTACTTCCTAAACACTCTACTAATTGTTTTATAACAGGTTATTTGTTTGCGAGTTTTCTGATTAAATTCTCCGTATGTTTTGCTGTGTTTATGTGCCGAACTATTTGAAATCTTTTCTCACTCCCTATATTTTTGTCACACGCTCCACAAAACAGTGCCCTATTATCTGTAGATATTAAATCACCCGAAAACTCTTTCTGTAAATTAATTAATCTAGCACTCTAAGTTGGTTTTATTTTCGGCATTTGAAGAGCTTTTTAACATTTTATACGCCTAATTTAATTTGGAGGGAACCAGTTCACAACACTGTTACGTTTGAAGACCACGCAGAGGCAAGCGTTGCTATAATCGTGTTGCTCAAAACGTTGACCTGCACTTTATCTTTGTTAATATAAACCTCTCAGATACCGCATTGATTATTCTCTGCGCACATACATATAATGAAAGTTTGGAAACAGGGAATTCACTGCATAACAACATGACTCAGCGTTGCTTCTCACCACCTCGCGAGTTACATCATATGCAACACTACCAATATGAAAAATATTATCCAGGTGGAAAAAAACCATAAAAATCATTAAAATATGCTATATAAAGGCTATAGTATTGAAATAATATGCATTTATCAAAATCAAGAAAATATGCAGTTATATGCACCCTAAAATCACGTCCAAATAACTTAAAATTCCATAATTCGTGCACATAATTTAAAAGCATGCATTTTTAACCGCTATGAAAAGCATGCAAATGCATGAACTTCCTAGCCCTAGTAATAACATACATATGTAACAATCAGAATAGCTAATAAAAGAGATAATAATATTAAAAATATGATAGAGTATTTCTAACCAAATATCCTTAGTATGATTCTTAGTTATTTATTAAGAGCCAAACTCAATTTATAGCATGATTAGAAAATATTGCAGGCACAACAGAAGTGGTGTACTGATAACGATCGTTATCAGTGTTTGTTACTATGTTATTAATAAAAGCTTAATCTGCTCTTTTTATCGAGTAAGTTCATGTATTACAAGTCAGGACACAAAACTTGTTTACGAGTTACTAATTTCAGATGCATCATTATTCTGTGATAAATAAACTATATTATGGTCACTAATTGAAAGAATGCTTATATTTTTATCCTGCTTGCATTATGATTATTTCAATAATACAACAACCACAGCTGTTATTATCAGAAATTCTGTAAAGCGCTCTAGATATTATCTTCAGGGAATTTATGAAAACGGTTTATCCCTACAATTTTGAAAACATAGTTATATTCGATATAGTGGTATCTATCGTCTTGTAATACTTCCTTCTTGCACAAGCATTGGGCAGCCACTATGCTATCCACTTAGGGGTCTGTAATAAACGTCTGCCAAGTAAAATCCTATCCGTCTCCTTAGCGGGGTGGTAGTGCTGCTGCTTACCAAGAGGGGGACCTGGTTTCGATTCCCGGTGCCGGCGTGGCGATTTTCTCCCGCTGATCGATCTGGTTCGGGGTGCACTCAGCCGAGCTACTAGACTGAAACCAAGCGGCCCCTGATCGTGAAGACCGCATAACCGGCCGGAAGGGACTGAAGCGCTGAATACGTCACACCTCCAGTACTGCACCTCACTCATGCCGCCTTTGTTGGACAGAGGTGGGGGACGCAGAGGACGGGCGGTAGGCCTTGGCCCGGATGGACTGTTGTGCCACGGGGGAGGTAAAATCCTGGCATAGTCACTAAAATTAGTTCGTCATAGGTCAACAAAGGTTCACTTATATATAGAATATGACAATTTAGTTCGTGAACAAGGAGCAGAATACATATATTCGTTTTTGTTGGGTAGGCTTTGTGCTCCGATAAAGAATAGTGCGAGAATCTAGTAATATTGAAGATTCACCAGCGTCCTCAATGGGTTTAATGACCAGTTCACCTTCAAGTTTTCTATTCAAATATTAAACAACTTTCTGGCCACTTCTCAGCATTAAATACTTCCTTAAAGTTAAATTCGTCAGTTTCAATATGAAAGAAGAATAACATTCGTGTTTAATTTTTCATTTTCTTATTTTAGTATACTATAGATTATGATTTTTCAAATAATCTTTTGTTTAGTAAACAGTGACTTCTGAAGCTGGTCCTGTAGTAAAACTTGCTTTCTTGTTAGGTTGCTTTTTACCACTGTTATGTTAGAGGTGGAGGTAGAATGTATGCACATTGGGCTGGCCTTTTTTATTTTACCCCATTTAACAACTTCTGCTCAGTTACAAGGAGGTTTCTCTATCTGATTAGAATAATCTCCCGTGCTTCCTAGGATGCTATAATAAGGAGTATATCCACTTGTTTTAAGTGATACATTTGTGTCATTGAAATTGTTGAAAATCATAGTAATTAGAGTTTACATCTGTCCATTCAGTACTTCTTTCTTTCTTTACCTGATTACCCTCCCCTTATGTAGGACTTACACCCCCTAGGACTTACAAGCCCGTGTCTAGGGTCAGACGCCTGTCGGGGAGCAGAGAGACCTCTGGACCAGGCAGAGTGAAGACCTGGAAGCAGGTGGTCAGCCAAGCACTAGGTATGATAGTGAGGAAGAGGATGATATGAAATGTAGGTGAAATGGATGAATGGAAGGGTGACAATGGAGTAATTGGTGGAATGAATGGCGGGGGAAACCGAAGAATCCTGAGAAAACCCACCCAGACGCCGTTTCGTCCAACACGAATACCACATGCGGGTCCTGCCTAAGTGTTAGGCGAGCGGCCTAATCACTGAGCCACGGCGCCGCCATTATAGACTCAGGGAAGGATGAGGAATCATCCTGGCTGGAGAAAACTTCCAACTCCCCTGCCGGGAATCGAACCACAGCAGGCAGGTGTTCTACCAACTGCGCTACGGGGCCAGCCATTCAGTACAATCGGCATTTATTATTTCATCTTTATTCCATTTTTACCACAGGTCACTATTTTTGGTGGAGCAGTGTCATGATTTATTTTTGTTGAATGCTCTACATGTCGTTTTAGAAGTTTCACTTTTCATTGTGTCCATAAATAAAACATTTTTGTCTTATTAGATCTCTGAAAACGTTTACGTCAATGTTACCATCACTGCTGGAGAGACAGGTACACACCTCATAACTTTTCCACTCCACCTCAGAGCGACATTAAATAACGTTTGTGATGTATTTTAACTGGATAAAGATGGATTACTTGCTGGTACTACCTGAAAGAATATATTCACAGTTGCACACTACTTACTAAATACAGCAAGCATGATGGTAATTTTGACACAGTACACGACAAGCGTCAGGAAGTAGAATTTTTGTGAAGATTAATAACACGTACAAAATGGTCTGGCTGAACTCCACTTGCTGACAGAAAATGACAGATCTTTAAACTTTGCCTCTATTTCCGTCTTCTGCAGCACATGTAACAGTTGAAAAACCTTCTAAGCTCTTGCACAAAATGCAACAAACAATTTTCTTGGAAGCGGTATGGAAAGAATCTAGCTTCAGTATTCCACTACTCTGAAGTATCTGACATCTCAAAGTAAACTGCTGGGTTTCTATAACAAGAAGGGAGAATTTAATAAAGGAATATGAAATGCCATATTCATAAAACGTTGGGATACCCTAGTTTAGAAGGAAACCACGAAAGTTATACATTCTGCGTGCAGATTTAAACTATTCATTGAAGGCCAAGTATTAAATATTGGATCTAGTGATTACAATTTTTAAAATTGTTTATATAATTATCAATAAAATGATCAACTCTATTACAGAGATGGAAAATAGCAATATGAAGGCAACTGATCGGTGATAAACAAGGACGACACCTTGTTCTAGTTTGGACGTCATTTAGGTTAGTTGCTTCTCTATATTGATGTCACCTATGTAGGTAATGCGTTCAGAGGTACTGCACTGTAAAAGAACAGGGTCGGTTGTTTGTGCTGTGTCGAACGAACGTGCGCTTCATTTACTTAGAATTCGATTCCTGGCTATTCAGCAAGGTGAGGTGCTCCAAGGTGGTCTTGGTATCCAAGAAGACACGTTAGGTGGCTGTTTCTATTGCAGTAGCTGAGTTCAACTTCAGTAGTTGTCCTGCATTGCACTTGTCAACGGAATTAAAAGGGACTTCAGATTACACCTGCTTCTCTGAAAACTAAATAGCATGCGGCTTGCTCTCTCTAACGTTGACAATAGTGTTTATTTTAAGCCAGTGCGTCCACGAAATTTGGTAAAAAATGTGAGTGGTTTATGAATTTTTAGCCTTTCTCTTATACTCGTTACATGTACTTTCACACATCAACTTTTTTTAATTTCAAATATCTATTTAATCCGTCAACGAACAAGGTTTATTAAGAACACCAAATTTAATATTTAAGTAGGTATAAAGAGATGTTTCAGAAAACAAAGCTCTGTTTAGTATTTGGTCATCTTTTATTTTCCCAAAAAATTATGCCAACAACCTTCGTTAAAATATCACAAGCAAGATAAAGAATATATCTATACGCGACTCCAAACACATGTGAAATAATCTTTCCTGGCATTAACTAGTGGAACATATTTTTATATTCACTATTTTTTAAAAAACACTATGATAATGTAAACAGCTGATTTCTACGTCACTCTTGTATGTTCACCAAGTTGTGCCTAACCCAAAGGAAGTCATTTATAATTAAGATTTGCTTTACAGTTATATAATTAGAACGGAAAGCTCTTTTATATCACTATTCTATGTAATTGATATAAAATCGTAGTGGGCAGATGATATTCTGGAATTGTTAGGCATAGGACCCAGAGGCAAAGTGGGTGTTCAATGGTGCAGTTTGTGATAGTATGACGCCATCGCTTCTCGCCCACACAAATCAGATGGAATAAAAGGGCGTTGGCAGTAATGGCTTTGAAATTCTGCAGTTTAAGAGAAAATTACAACAGGATCGATCATGAAACCTGTTTTAGCAAAGTGCCTATCGGTGTCGCGTCTTGGTATGCTTTTTATATAAGAAAATGTTACCTTTGGCACCTGCCATGACTACGTGAATACATACAACAATACGGGTAACAAAATTTCGGACTATTGCAGGTTAGAAGGCTATACTTCTTACCTTTCGCCTCTAGTAGTAGTAGTAGTAGTAGTAGTAGTAGTAGTAGTAGTAGTAGTAGTAGTAGTAGTAGTAGTAGTAGTAGTAGTAGTAGTAGTAGTAGTAGTAGTAGTAGTAGTAGTAGTAGTAGTAGTAGTAGTAGTAGTAGTAGTAGTAGTAGTAGTAGTAGTAGTAGTAGTAGTAGTAGTAGTAGTAGTAGTAGTAGTAGTAGTAGTAGTAGTAGTAGTAGTAGTAGTAGTAGTAGTAGTAGTAGTAGTAGTAGTAGTAGTAGTAGTAGTAGTAGTAGTAGTAGTAGTAGTAGTAGTAGTAGTAGTAGTAGTAGTAGTAGTAGTAGTAGTAGTAGTAGTAGTAGTAGTAGTAGTAGTAGTAGTAGTAGTAGTAGTAGTAGTAGTAGTAGTAGTAGTAGTAGTAGTAGTAGTAGTAGTAGTAGTAGTAGTAGTAGTAGTAGTAGTAGTAGTAGTAGTAGTAGTAGTAGTAGTAGTAGTAGTAGTAGTAGTAGTAGTAGTAGTAGTAGTAGTAGTAGTAGTAGTAGTAGTAGTAGTAGTAGTAGTAGTAGTAGTAGTAGTAGTAGTAGTAGTAGTAGTAGTAGTAGTAGTAGTAGTAGTAGTAGTAGTAGTAGTAGTAGTAGTAGTAGTAGTAGTAGTAGTAGTAGTAGTAGTAGTAGTAGTAGTAGTAGTAGTAGTAGTAGTA
Source organism: Tenodera sinensis (assembly GCA_030765045.1). Classification (NCBI taxonomy): domain Eukaryota; kingdom Metazoa; phylum Arthropoda; class Insecta; order Mantodea; family Mantidae; genus Tenodera; species Tenodera sinensis. The sequence goes on along the minus strand of JAUKNM010000031.1, from coordinate 317,841 downwards.
GTAGTAGTAGTAGTAGTAGTAGTAGTAGTAGTAGTAGTAGTAGTAGTAGTAGTAGTAGTAGTAGTAGTAGTAGTAGTAGTAGTAGTAGTAGTAGTAGTAGTAGTAGTAGTAGTAGTAGTAGTAGTAGTAGTAGTAGTAGTAGTAGTAGTAGTAGTAGTAGTAGTAGTAGTAGTAGTAGTAGTAGTAGTAGTAGTAGTAGTAGTAGTAGTAGTAGTAGTAGTAGTAGTAGTAGTAGTAGTAGTAGTAGTAGTAGTAGTAGTAGTAGTAGTAGTAGTAGTAGTAGTAGTAGTAGTAGTAGTAGTAGTAGTAGTAGTAGTAGTAGTAGTAGTAGTAGTAGTAGTAGTAGTAGTAGTAGTAGTAGTAGTAGTAGTAGTAGTAGTAGTAGTAGTAGTAGTAGTAGTAGTAGTAGTAGTAGTAGTAGTAGTAGTAGTAGTAGTAGTAGTAGTAGTAGTAGTAGTAGTAGTAGTAGTAGTAGTAGTAGTAGTAGTAGTAGTAGTAGTAGTAGTAGTAGTAGTAGTAGTAGTAGTAGTAGTAGTAGTAGTAGTAGTAGTAGTAGTAGTAGTAGTAGTAGTAGTAGTAGTAGTAGTAGTAGTAGTAGTAGTAGTAGTAGTAGTAGTAGTAGTAGTAGTAGTAGTAGTAGTAGTAGTAGTAGTAGTAGTAGTAGTAGTAGTAGTAGTAGTAGTAGTAGTAGTAGTAGTAGTAGTAGTAGTAGTAGTAGTAGTAGTAGTAGTAGTAGTAGTAGTAGTAGTAGTAGTAGTAGTAGTAGTAGTAGTAGTAGTAGTAGTAGTAGTAGTAGTAGTAGTAGTAGTAGTAGTAGTAGTAGTAGTAGTAGTAGTAGTAGTAGTAGTAGTAGTAGTAGTAGTAGTAGTAGTAGTAGTAGTAGTAGTAGTAGTAGTAGTAGTAGTAGTAGTAGTAGTAGTAGTAGTAGTAGTAGTAGTAGTAGTAGTAGTAGTAGTAGTAGTAGTAGTAGTAGTAGTAGTAGTAGTAGTAGTAGTAGTAGTAGTAGTAGTAGTAGTAGTAGTAGTAGTAGTAGTAGTAGTAGTAGTAGTAGTAGTAGTAGTAGTAGTAGTAGTAGTAGTAGTAGTAGTAGTAGTAGTAGTAGTAGTAGTAGTAGTAGTAGTAGTAGTAGTAGTAGTAGTAGTAGTAGTAGTAGTAGTAGTAGTAGTAGTAGTAGTAGTAGTAGTAGTAGTAGTAGTAGTAGTAGTAGTAGTAGTAGTAGTAGTAGTAGTAGTAGTAGTAGTAGTAGTAGTAGTAGTAGTAGTAGTAGTAGTAGTAGTAGTAGTAGTAGTAGTAGTAGTAGTAGTAGTAGTAGTAGTAGTAGTAGTAGTAGTAGTAGTAGTAGTAGTAGTAGTAGTAGTAGTAGTAGTAGTAGTAGTAGTAGTAGTAGTAGTAGTAGTAGTAGTAGTAGTAGTAGTAGTAGTAGTAGTAGTAGTAGTAGTAGTAGTAGTAGTAGTAGTAGTAGTAGTAGTAGTAGTAGTAGTAGTAGTAGTAGTAGTAGTAGTAGTAGTAGTAGTAGTAGTAGTAGTAGTAGTAGTAGTAGTAGTAGTAGTAGTAGTAGTAGTAGTAGTAGTAGTAGTAGTAGTAGTAGTAGTAGTAGTAGTAGTAGTAGTAGTAGTAGTAGTAGTAGTAGTAGTAGTAGTAGTAGTAGTAGTAGTAGTAGTAGTAGTAGTAGTAGTAGTAGTAGTAGTAGTAGTAGTAGTAGTAGTAGTAGTAGTAGTAGTAGTAGTAGTAGTAGTAGTAGTAGTAGTAGTAGTAGTAGTAGTAGTAGTAGTAGTAGTAGTAGTAGTAGTAGTAGTAGTAGTAGTAGTAGTAGTAGTAGTAGTAGTAGTAGTAGTAGTAGTAGTAGTAGTAGTAGTAGTAGTAGTAGTAGTAGTAGTAGTAGTAGTAGTAGTAGTAGTAGTAGTAGTAGTAGTAGTAGTAGTAGTAGTAGTAGTAGTAGTAGTAGTAGTAGTAGTAGTAGTAGTAGTAGTAGTAGTAGTAGTAGTAGTAGTAGTAGTAGTAGTAGTAGTAGTAGTAGTAGTAGTAGTAGTAGTAGTAGTAGTAGTAGTAGTAGTAGTAGTAGTAGTAGTAGTAGTAGTAGTAGTAGTAGTAGTAGTAGTAGTAGTAGTAGTAGTAGTAGTAGTAGTAGTAGTAGTAGTAGTAGTAGTAGTAGTAGTAGTAGTAGTAGTAGTAGTAGTAGTAGTAGTAGTAGTAGTAGTAGTAGTAGTAGTAGTAGTAGTAGTAGTAGTAGTAGTAGTAGTAGTAGTAGTAGTAGTAGTAGTAGTAGTAGTAGTAGTAGTAGTAGTAGTAGTAGTAGTAGTAGTAGTAGTAGTAGTAGTAGTAGTAGTAGTAGTAGTAGTAGTAGTAGTAGTAGTAGTAGTAGTAGTAGTAGTAGTAGTAGTAGTAGTAGTAGTAGTAGTAGTAGTAGTAGTAGTAGTAGTAGTAGTAGTAGTAGTAGTAGTAGTAGTAGTAGTAGTAGTAGTAGTAGTAGTAGTAGTAGTAGTAGTAGTAGTAGTAGTAGTAGTAGTAGTAGTAGTAGTAGTAGTAGTAGTAGTAGTAGTAGTAGTAGTAGTAGTAGTAGTAGTAGTAGTAGTAGTAGTAGTAGTAGTAGTAGTAGTAGTAGTAGTAGTAGTAGTAGTAGTAGTAGTAGTAGTAGTAGTAGTAGTAGTAGTAGTAGTAGTAGTAGTAGTAGTAGTAGTAGTAGTAGTAGTAGTAGTAGTAGTAGTAGTAGTAGTAGTAGTAGTAGTAGTAGTAGTAGTAGTAGTAGTAGTAGTAGTAGTAGTAGTAGTAGTAGTAGTAGTAGTAGTAGTAGTAGTAGTAGTAGTAGTAGTAGTAGTAGTAGTAGTAGTAGTAGTAGTAGTAGTAGTAGTAGTAGTAGTAGTAGTAGTAGTAGTAGTAGTAGTAGTAGTAGTAGTAGTAGTAGTAGTAGTAGTAGTAGTAGTAGTAGTAGTAGTAGTAGTAGTAGTAGTAGTAGTAGTAGTAGTAGTAGTAGTAGTAGTAGTAGTAGTAGTAGTAGTAGTAGTAGTAGTAGTAGTAGTAGTAGTAGTAGTAGTAGTAGTAGTAGTAGTAGTAGTAGTAGTAGTAGTAGTAGTAGTAGTAGTAGTAGTAGTAGTAGTAGTAGTAGTAGTAGTAGTAGTAGTAGTAGTAGTAGTAGTAGTAGTAGTAGTAGTAGTAGTAGTAGTAGTAGTAGTAGTAGTAGTAGTAGTAGTAGTAGTAGTAGTAGTAGTAGTAGTAGTAGTAGTAGTAGTAGTAGTAGTAGTAGTAGTAGTAGTAGTAGTAGTAGTAGTAGTAGTAGTAGTAGTAGTAGTAGTAGTAGTAGTAGTAGTAGTAGTAGTAGTAGTAGTAGTAGTAGTAGTAGTAGTAGTAGTAGTAGTAGTAGTAGTAGTAGTAGTAGTAGTAGTAGTAGTAGTAGTAGTAGTAGTAGTAGTAGTAGTAGTAGTAGTAGTAGTAGTAGTAGTAGTAGTAGTAGTAGTAGTAGTAGTAGTAGTAGTAGTAGTAGTAGTAGTAGTAGTAGTAGTAGTAGTAGTAGTAGTAGTAGTAGTAGTAGTAGTAGTAGTAGTAGTAGTAGTAGTAGTAGTAGTAGTAGTAGTAGTAGTAGTAGTAGTAGTAGTAGTAGTAGTAGTAGTAGTAGTAGTAGTAGTAGTAGTAGTAGTAGTAGTAGTAGTAGTAGTAGTAGTAGTAGTAGTAGTAGTAGTAGTAGTAGTAGTAGTAGTAGTAGTAGTAGTAGTAGTAGTAGTAGTAGTAGTAGTAGTAGTAGTAGTAGTAGTAGTAGTAGTAGTAGTAGTAGTAGTAGTAGTAGTAGTAGTAGTAGTAGTAGTAGTAGTAGTAGTAGTAGTAGTAGTAGTAGTAGTAGTAGTAGTAGTAGTAGTAGTAGTAGTAGTAGTAGTAGTAGTAGTAGTAGTAGTAGTAGTAGTAGTAGTAGTAGTAGTAGTAGTAGTAGTAGTAGTAGTAGTAGTAGTAGTAGTAGTAGTAGTAGTAGTAGTAGTAGTAGTAGTAGTAGTAGTAGTAGTAGTAGTAGTAGTAGTAGTAGTAGTAGTAGTAGTAGTAGTAGTAGTAGTAGTAGTAGTAGTAGTAGTAGTAGTAGTAGTAGTAGTAGTAGTAGTAGTAGTAGTAGTAGTAGTAGTAGTAGTAGTAGTAGTAGTAGTAGTAGTAGTAGTAGTAGTAGTAGTAGTAGTAGTAGTAGTAGTAGTAGTAGTAGTAGTAGTAGTAGTAGTAGTAGTAGTAGTAGTAGTAGTAGTAGTAGTAGTAGTAGTAGTAGTAGTAGTAGTAGTAGTAGTAGTAGTAGTAGTAGTAGTAGTAGTAGTAGTAGTAGTAGTAGTAGTAGTAGTAGTAGTAGTAGTAGTAGTAGTAGTAGTAGTAGTAGTAGTAGTAGTAGTAGTAGTAGTAGTAGTAGTAGTAGTAGTAGTAGTAGTAGTAGTAGTAGTAGTAGTAGTAGTAGTAGTAGTAGTAGTAGTAGTAGTAGTAGTAGTAGTAGTAGTAGTAGTAGTAGTAGTAGTAGTAGTAGTAGTAGTAGTAGTAGTAGTAGTAGTAGTAGTAGTAGTAGTAGTAGTAGTAGTAGTAGTAGTAGTAGTAGTAGTAGTAGTAGTAGTAGTAGTAGTAGTAGTAGTAGTAGTAGTAGTAGTAGTAGTAGTAGTAGTAGTAGTAGTAGTAGTAGTAGTAGTAGTAGTAGTAGTAGTAGTAGTAGTAGTAGTAGTAGTAGTAGTAGTAGTAGTAGTAGTAGTAGTAGTAGTAGTAGTAGTAGTAGTAGTAGTAGTAGTAGTAGTAGTAGTAGTAGTAGTAGTAGTAGTAGTAGTAGTAGTAGTAGTAGTAGTAGTAGTAGTAGTAGTAGTAGTAGTAGTAGTAGTAGTAGTAGTAGTAGTAGTAGTAGTAGTAGTAGTAGTAGTAGTAGTAGTAGTAGTAGTAGTAGTAGTAGTAGTAGTAGTAGTAGTAGTAGTAGTAGTAGTAGTAGTAGTAGTAGTAGTAGTAGTAGTAGTAGTAGTAGTAGTAGTAGTAGTAGTAGTAGTAGTAGTAGTAGTAGTAGTAGTAGTAGTAGTAGTAGTAGTAGTAGTAGTAGTAGTAGTAGTAGTAGTAGTAGTAGTAGTAGTAGTAGTAGTAGTAGTAGTAGTAGTAGTAGTAGTAGTAGTAGTAGTAGTAGTAGTAGTAGTAGTAGTAGTAGTAGTAGTAGTAGTAGTAGTAGTAGTAGTAGTAGTAGTAGTAGTAGTAGTAGTAGTAGTAGTAGTAGTAGTAGTAGTAGTAGTAGTAGTAGTAGTAGTAGTAGTAGTAGTAGTAGTAGTAGTAGTAGTAGTAGTAGTAGTAGTAGTAGTAGTAGTAGTAGTAGTAGTAGTAGTAGTAGTAGTAGTAGTAGTAGTAGTAGTAGTAGTAGTAGTAGTAGTAGTAGTAGTAGTAGTAGTAGTAGTAGTAGTAGTAGTAGTAGTAGTAGTAGTAGTAGTAGTAGTAGTAGTAGTAGTAGTAGTAGTAGTAGTAGTAGTAGTAGTAGTAGTAGTAGTAGTAGTAGTAGTAGTAGTAGTAGTAGTAGTAGTAGTAGTAGTAGTAGTAGTAGTAGTAGTAGTAGTAGTAGTAGTAGTAGTAGTAGTAGTAGTAGTAGTAGTAGTAGTAGTAGTAGTAGTAGTAGTAGTAGTAGTAGTAGTAGTAGTAGTAGTAGTAGTAGTAGTAGTAGTAGTAGTAGTAGTAGTAGTAGTAGTAGTAGTAGTAGTAGTAGTAGTAGTAGTAGTAGTAGTAGTAGTAGTAGTAGTAGTAGTAGTAGTAGTAGTAGTAGTAGTAGTAGTAGTAGTAGTAGTAGTAGTAGTAGTAGTAGTAGTAGTAGTAGTAGTAGTAGTAGTAGTAGTAGTAGTAGTAGTAGTAGTAGTAGTAGTAGTAGTAGTAGTAGTAGTAGTAGTAGTAGTAGTAGTAGTAGTAGTAGTAGTAGTAGTAGTAGTAGTAGTAGTAGTAGTAGTAGTAGTAGTAGTAGTAGTAGTAGTAGTAGTAGTAGTAGTAGTAGTAGTAGTAGTAGTAGTAGTAGTAGTAGTAGTAGTAGTAGTAGTAGTAGTAGTAGTAGTAGTAGTAGTAGTAGTAGTAGTAGTAGTAGTAGTAGTAGTAGTAGTAGTAGTAGTAGTAGTAGTAGTAGTAGTAGTAGTAGTAGTAGTAGTAGTAGTAGTAGTAGTAGTAGTAGTAGTAGTAGTAGTAGTAGTAGTAGTAGTAGTAGTAGTAGTAGTAGTAGTAGTAGTAGTAGTAGTAGTAGTAGTAGTAGTAGTAGTAGTAGTAGTAGTAGTAGTAGTAGTAGTAGTAGTAGTAGTAGTAGTAGTAGTAGTAGTAGTAGTAGTAGTAGTAGTAGTAGTAGTAGTAGTAGTAGTAGTAGTAGTAGTAGTAGTAGTAGTAGTAGTAGTAGTAGTAGTAGTAGTAGTAGTAGTAGTAGTAGTAGTAGTAGTAGTAGTAGTAGTAGTAGTAGTAGTAGTAGTAGTAGTAGTAGTAGTAGTAGTAGTAGTAGTAGTAGTAGTAGTAGTAGTAGTAGTAGTAGTAGTAGTAGTAGTAGTAGTAGTAGTAGTAGTAGTAGTAGTAGTAGTAGTAGTAGTAGTAGTAGTAGTAGTAGTAGTAGTAGTAGTAGTAGTAGTAGTAGTAGTAGTAGTAGTAGTAGTAGTAGTAGTAGTAGTAGTAGTAGTAGTAGTAGTAGTAGTAGTAGTAGTAGTAGTAGTAGTAGTAGTAGTAGTAGTAGTAGTAGTAGTAGTAGTAGTAGTAGTAGTAGTAGTAGTAGTAGTAGTAGTAGTAGTAGTAGTAGTAGTAGTAGTAGTAGTAGTAGTAGTAGTAGTAGTAGTAGTAGTAGTAGTAGTAGTAGTAGTAGTAGTAGTAGTAGTAGTAGTAGTAGTAGTAGTAGTAGTAGTAGTAGTAGTAGTAGTAGTAGTAGTAGTAGTAGTAGTAGTAGTAGTAGTAGTAGTAGTAGTAGTAGTAGTAGTAGTAGTAGTAGTAGTAGTAGTAGTAGTAGTAGTAGTAGTAGTAGTAGTAGTAGTAGTAGTAGTAGTAGTAGTAGTAGTAGTAGTAGTAGTAGTAGTAGTAGTAGTAGTAGTAGTAGTAGTAGTAGTAGTAGTAGTAGTAGTAGTAGTAGTAGTAGTAGTAGTAGTAGTAGTAGTAGTAGTAGTAGTAGTAGTAGTAGTAGTAGTAGTAGTAGTAGTAGTAGTAGTAGTAGTAGTAGTAGTAGTAGTAGTAGTAGTAGTAGTAGTAGTAGTAGTAGTAGTAGTAGTAGTAGTAGTAGTAGTAGTAGTAGTAGTAGTAGTAGTAGTAGTAGTAGTAGTAGTAGTAGTAGTAGTAGTAGTAGTAGTAGTAGTAGTAGTAGTAGTAGTAGTAGTAGTAGTAGTAGTAGTAGTAGTAGTAGTAGTAGTAGTAGTAGTAGTAGTAGTAGTAGTAGTAGTAGTAGTAGTAGTAGTAGTAGTAGTAGTAGTAGTAGTAGTAGTAGTAGTAGTAGTAGTAGTAGTAGTAGTAGTAGTAGTAGTAGTAGTAGTAGTAGTAGTAGTAGTAGTAGTAGTAGTAGTAGTAGTAGTAGTAGTAGTAGTAGTAGTAGTAGTAGTAGTAGTAGTAGTAGTAGTAGTAGTAGTAGTAGTAGTAGTAGTAGTAGTAGTAGTAGTAGTAGTAGTAGTAGTAGTAGTAGTAGTAGTAGTAGTAGTAGTAGTAGTAGTAGTAGTAGTAGTAGTAGTAGTAGTAGTAGTAGTAGTAGTAGTAGTAGTAGTAGTAGTAGTAGTAGTAGTAGTAGTAGTAGTAGTAGTAGTAGTAGTAGTAGTAGTAGTAGTAGTAGTAGTAGTAGTAGTAGTAGTAGTAGTAGTAGTAGTAGTAGTAGTAGTAGTAGTAGTAGTAGTAGTAGTAGTAGTAGTAGTAGTAGTAGTAGTAGTAGTAGTAGTAGTAGTAGTAGTAGTAGTAGTAGTAGTAGTAGTAGTAGTAGTAGTAGTAGTAGTAGTAGTAGTAGTAGTAGTAGTAGTAGTAGTAGTAGTAGTAGTAGTAGTAGTAGTAGTAGTAGTAGTAGTAGTAGTAGTAGTAGTAGTAGTAGTAGTAGTAGTAGTAGTAGTAGTAGTAGTAGTAGTAGTAGTAGTAGTAGTAGTAGTAGTAGTAGTAGTAGTAGTAGTAGTAGTAGTAGTAGTAGTAGTAGTAGTAGTAGTAGTAGTAGTAGTAGTAGTAGTAGTAGTAGTAGTAGTAGTAGTAGTAGTAGTAGTAGTAGTAGTAGTAGTAGTAGTAGTAGTAGTAGTAGTAGTAGTAGTAGTAGTAGTAGTAGTAGTAGTAGTAGTAGTAGTAGTAGTAGTAGTAGTAGTAGTAGTAGTAGTAGTAGTAGTAGTAGTAGTAGTAGTAGTAGTAGTAGTAGTAGTAGTAGTAGTAGTAGTAGTAGTAGTAGTAGTAGTAGTAGTAGTAGTAGTAGTAGTAGTAGTAGTAGTAGTAGTAGTAGTAGTAGTAGTAGTAGTAGTAGTAGTAGTAGTAGTAGTAGTAGTAGTAGTAGTAGTAGTAGTAGTAGTAGTAGTAGTAGTAGTAGTAGTAGTAGTAGTAGTAGTAGTAGTAGTAGTAGTAGTAGTAGTAGTAGTAGTAGTAGTAGTAGTAGTAGTAGTAGTAGTAGTAGTAGTAGTAGTAGTAGTAGTAGTAGTAGTAGTAGTAGTAGTAGTAGTAGTAGTAGTAGTAGTAGTAGTAGTAGTAGTAGTAGTAGTAGTAGTAGTAGTAGTAGTAGTAGTAGTAGTAGTAGTAGTAGTAGTAGTAGTAGTAGTAGTAGTAGTAGTAGTAGTAGTAGTAGTAGTAGTAGTAGTAGTAGTAGTAGTAGTAGTAGTAGTAGTAGTAGTAGTAGTAGTAGTAGTAGTAGTAGTAGTAGTAGTAGTAGTAGTAGTAGTAGTAGTAGTAGTAGTAGTAGTAGTAGTAGTAGTAGTAGTAGTAGTAGTAGTAGTAGTAGTAGTAGTAGTAGTAGTAGTAGTAGTAGTAGTAGTAGTAGTAGTAGTAGTAGTAGTAGTAGTAGTAGTAGTAGTAGTAGTAGTAGTAGTAGTAGTAGTAGTAGTAGTAGTAGTAGTAGTAGTAGTAGTAGTAGTAGTAGTAGTAGTAGTAGTAGTAGTAGTAGTAGTAGTAGTAGTAGTAGTAGTAGTAGTAGTAGTAGTAGTAGTAGTAGTAGTAGTAGTAGTAGTAGTAGTAGTAGTAGTAGTAGTAGTAGTAGTAGTAGTAGTAGTAGTAGTAGTAGTAGTAGTAGTAGTAGTAGTAGTAGTAGTAGTAGTAGTAGTAGTAGTAGTAGTAGTAGTAGTAGTAGTAGTAGTAGTAGTAGTAGTAGTAGTAGTAGTAGTAGTAGTAGTAGTAGTAGTAGTAGTAGTAGTAGTAGTAGTAGTAGTAGTAGTAGTAGTAGTAGTAGTAGTAGTAGTAGTAGTAGTAGTAGTAGTAGTAGTAGTAGTAGTAGTAGTAGTAGTAGTAGTAGTAGTAGTAGTAGTAGTAGTAGTAGTAGTAGTAGTAGTAGTAGTAGTAGTAGTAGTAGTAGTAGTAGTAGTAGTAGTAGTAGTAGTAGTAGTAGTAGTAGTAGTAGTAGTAGTAGTAGTAGTAGTAGTAGTAGTAGTAGTAGTAGTAGTAGTAGTAGTAGTAGTAGTAGTAGTAGTAGTAGTAGTAGTAGTAGTAGTAGTAGTAGTAGTAGTAGTAGTAGTAGTAGTAGTAGTAGTAGTAGTAGTAGTAGTAGTAGTAGTAGTAGTAGTAGTAGTAGTAGTAGTAGTAGTAGTAGTAGTAGTAGTAGTAGTAGTAGTAGTAGTAGTAGTAGTAGTAGTAGTAGTAGTAGTAGTAGTAGTAGTAGTAGTAGTAGTAGTAGTAGTAGTAGTAGTAGTAGTAGTAGTAGTAGTAGTAGTAGTAGTAGTAGTAGTAGTAGTAGTAGTAGTAGTAGTAGTAGTAGTAGTAGTAGTAGTAGTAGTAGTAGTAGTAGTAGTAGTAGTAGTAGTAGTAGTAGTAGTAGTAGTAGTAGTAGTAGTAGTAGTAGTAGTAGTAGTAGTAGTAGTAGTAGTAGTAGTAGTAGTAGTAGTAGTAGTAGTAGTAGTAGTAGTAGTAGTAGTAGTAGTAGTAGTAGTAGTAGTAGTAGTAGTAGTAGTAGTAGTAGTAGTAGTAGTAGTAGTAGTAGTAGTAGTAGTAGTAGTAGTAGTAGTAGTAGTAGTAGTAGTAGTAGTAGTAGTAGTAGTAGTAGTAGTAGTAGTAGTAGTAGTAGTAGTAGTAGTAGTAGTAGTAGTAGTAGTAGTAGTAGTAGTAGTAGTAGTAGTAGTAGTAGTAGTAGTAGTAGTAGTAGTAGTAGTAGTAGTAGTAGTAGTAGTAGTAGTAGTAGTAGTAGTAGTAGTAGTAGTAGTAGTAGTAGTAGTAGTAGTAGTAGTAGTAGTAGTAGTAGTAGTAGTAGTAGTAGTAGTAGTAGTAGTA
>JAUKNM010000031.1:172500-302500 GCA_030765045.1 Tenodera sinensis | reverse complement strand
GAATGAAAAAGACGAAACGCCGGACGGGGCGCACTCCTTAATGGGATTGATTGCAATAGAAATAGTGTCACATGAGTACCGAGTCCTGCGGTACTCCGTTCTCTTGACTAAAAACACGGGACAAAACCAAGCCCACACGTATCCAAAAGACTAAATGCTGCATGAACTCCCGAATAAAAAAGGACAGTTGACCACGAATGGCCCATTTATAGAGGGTACGAAGAATACCGTAGCTTAAGCAAGGGTCATAAGCACTCTCTAGGACAAAAAGACAGCAACCGTTTGGCACTTGCGCACAAAGTCGTCCATCACGTGCGTGGATAAGGAGATCAAGTGGTCGACCTTTGCACGGAAGCAACGAAAACCTCACTGAGCGTTGGACAGCAGATATTGAGCTTCAAGCCACCACGTCAATCACGTGCTCCATCACTTTACACATGCAACTATTAAGGGAGATTGAGGATAATTGGAAGGTAGATGATGTCCCCCAGCCAAGCGGATGGAAAATAAACGGTTCCGCAGATATGATTAAATACTCGTAAGAGAAATTGTTTGCCAGGCAAAGACAGCTGCTGAATAATTGAAATGTGAACACCATTCGGCCCAGGTGCGCACTGCCTGGAAGAGGCTAGGGTCCGGTCAAGCGCCAGCATGGGGAAAAATGCGTTGTAACACTCGCGGTATTAAGACTGAAAGAAAGTGCACGCGTCTCAGCCCGGTTCTTGATTGGTAAAAATCTCGGGTGGTAATGTGATGAGCTACACATATCAGCAAAAGTGCTACCAAGGGCGTCAGTGTCAGCTCGAGGGCAAACTACGGGGTCGTTATTACTCCTAAGACCAGGCACCGCAACACGCGAATCTTTGTCGGCCACGAGACGGAACTTGTCTCAAACCACAGAGGACGATGGGAAGCCACTTAAAGGATTCCACAAAGCGATGTGGAATGATGGCCTCTTACTAGCCTGTATGATGCGGCAAGCACGGACGCGTAATCACTTGTAGATGACCAGATTATCGAGAGTAGGTTGGCGCTGAAATACCCGTAGTGCAGTCCGCCGTGCACGAACCGCAGCCCAGCATTCGTTGGTCCACCAAGATTGGGTCAGCGACCGAGGTATAGCACTTCGGCAGCGGACATGGTCACAGAAGTAAGGTGATCCATCATCTGATCAACATCTCCAAAGACACGGTCGTCGAAAACAGCTAGGATGCAAAAAGAGGCCAGTTCGTTCTCTGTAACTGCCAGGTGGGTACACGTGACGATGGTGCATAGTTGGAGTGCAGGTTGGTCAGGCAGGGAGGATCACTGGAGAATGTGTGCAAGACAACCTTCCATCCAAAACGAGGTGCAAGCTCTCCCGAGTAAATAGATAAGTCTAGGTGAGAGAGAGAGAGAGAGAGAGAGAGAGAGAGTGTGTGTGTGTGTGTGTGCCTGTGGAATCAGAAATAAAAGTAGGTGCGCCAGTGTTAAGAAGACAGAGTTGATTCTGAAGGAAAAACTCCGCAAGGTGCTTTCCCCTTACGAAGCCCTAGGTGATCCCCAAAGAGAGCGACGGGCATTTCAGTCTCTCAACGACAGGCAGGGTGCTGGGAGCTGGGACACTAAATCAGAAAGGTCCACAATGGCGAAGCCAGAAGATGGCGGGAGGTAAACGAACAGAGTGTGCTACAAAAGCCCGGTAAATTAAGAGTAACAGCTACAGCTTGCAATGTAGTAGAGAACATAACAAGCTGGTAAAAAACGTCGTGGTGGATCAGGAGCGCGACACCTCTATGTGGAGGAGTACCAGGCTCCGGTGCTAAATCAAATCTTTCCGGAGTAAAACCAGGAAAGGTGAAAACTCCTGCTGGTAAAGTTTAGTCTCCGGTAGGCAGAAAAGACTGGGGAACAGCGAATTAGCCAACAGTTGCAGTTCCGATTTATGCCTGCGCACGCCGCATGTATTCCACTGTAGAATGGACATTCTGAGGTAAATGGAAGAGCTGGTCACTAAGTTCATTTAGCCGGCGGCTGTCGCTTCAATTTGCCCTTTTGGTTCCGCGTGGGACTCGGGCTTTTAGGAGCAGATGGTTCATGTTCGTTGGGCTCCTCAGTTGCAAGAGTGTTAGTGTCACCGGATACCGAAGTCAGAGCTACAAAACGGTTGCCAGTATTTACGGGTGGTAGAGATTCCCGCTTAACGCGACTCTGCCCCGTAGTCTCCCGGGAGCTAGATTGCCGAGGAGGTGAAAGAGAAGTGGCCCTGAGGGCACACTTTCGACCAGAAGAGTAAGAAGGCTCTTTGAGAAATTCTGGACGTTTAGGAGTAACTCTAAACACCCTGTTTCACCAGTTACGGGGGGATTTTGGTGTTGGTGGAAGTGGAAGGTGGTACTACAATGTAAGGAGAGACGGTTGTGGAAACTATAGAGTAATTTTGAGTGCCTATATCCCGCTTCGACAGTGGTATCGAAACAACTGAACTAAAACGCGTTCCACCCTTAGAAGACAGTACACGTTAAATGGAGCGCAGTGTTGCAACATGTACTAGTTGCGAATCTTTCTCCGCGCGCGACTCGAGGTGACCGAGTCCTGTACTTAGTCCTTCAATTGCTGCTTGACGGACACTTTTAACTTTGGTATCCCTCCATGTCTTTGTTACTGTATTACCTAAATTTACAAATGACTCGTCTGTATAAACAATTGATTTCCCCTGGTCCCTAAACCTTTTTACGTCTTTTAGATATTTATGTCGCCATCTGATGGTATCGTCTCTTTCTATTAATATGCACTTGTTACCCCTTCTTTCATATTCGGACCCCAAATCATGTAAGAACCGACTAAGAGTGGCCCTTGAGAAATTTGGTAGGGTCTCATCACTGTTGAATAGTGACAAAATTATATTCAGCATGGGTGGAATATTTGCAAACTGTAAAGAATGAACAATTCGCCGCACTCCACATTGCACTATTCAATCATATTGCGTTAACCTAGCGTTTTGTGTAGTCCCGCCCTTTTTGCTTTCTTTTTCGATGGCGTTCTTAGAGGTCCTTTCATTACTTCCTTTTTAATCCTATACACTATTGCTTCTGAACACCCGATAGCCTTAGCTGTTTCTTTTACTGCCTTACTTACACGCATTTTACTTGAAAAATAATCTAACACCTTCATAATTATTTGGCGTTCCTTACTTCTTAATTTACCAATATATCGTCTCTTCCTAGCTTCCCTTTCCATAACTACAAATATTTACGAAACTTTTAAACAAATAACACAATAACAGCTCATAAATTCCACACAGTTACACACACGACTTCTTTCGAACTAATGCTAGTGCTGCTCCTTATACTATCCTCTGTGTCCTGGCGCGAGAATACGCTGAATAGATGAATACCGTTTGTTTGCCCTACTCGATGAAAGAAAGAAGTTACAGCCTTTTGGTTTATTTCAAGAACTTTCTCCAATCTTCCTCAACATTTGTTCTCGCTGGTTCCCTGATGTAAACTCAATAACATAAAAGTTTCACACTGCGTAACTTTTGCAGTGCACAGGTATACATTTTTCCGAAAACATTTAATTTAAAACATTGTAACACTTAACTGAGTAAACATAGAGAATTCAAAGTGGGCAGGTAGTAGCACTATGGTTTACTCTAGCTAGGAACAAAATATAGACGCATTCTAGCAGTTAGTTTGTTAGTGCGTGATGAGTGTAGAAACAGCGTATATCGGACTTCTATTGAAAAAAATGTTTTTTGAAGAAATATGGGCCTATAGAAATGTATAATGACTCGAAAAAGGATATAAACTAATAGAGAAAAAAATTCTGCGTAGAATAATGTGTTCAAACCTGAAATTTATAACAACTGAATATTTTTACCATGCTATTAGGAATCTGGCAACAGCGCGAAGGTAGAAAAGGACGAGGCTAATGGCAACTTGTATGCACTAGATAGAGACAGATATATCCCATTTAACTCCATACTGTCTTCTAAGAGTGGAACAAGGTATAGAAGTACCAAACTTCAGGACAGAAGGCTGGCGAACCAGGAGGCGTTTGCATACTTCAGAGAAAGACAGACGCTCTGTCACTTGCAGCTCCTGAATGGCCTTCTCATCCTGGTATCGCGCACAGTCGCGAGAAGTCTCTGGATGGGTACCTCGACAGTTCACACAGCTGGAAGCAGATGGACAACGTCCGTGTTGAGCATCCCTACCACAGTTAGCACAAACCTCAACCGAAGCCTTACAGGAGTTCTTAGTATGGTCATAGCGTGGGCACTAGAAACAAGACATAGGCCGCGGAATATAAGGCCGGACCGGGATAACTTAGTAGACCGCTTGAATCTTCTGAGTCAAGTTAAGCCGATCAAAAGTGAGAAATAGCGTGTGGGTAGATACCTGCACGTCGTCACGCTTAGCTCGTACACGGTATACCTCCGTGACACACTGGTCCGACAGGTAGCCCTGAATCTCCTCCTCCGGCGTACCATCCAACAGGTGGGTGGTAACGACGTCCTTGGAGGAGTTTAAGCTTCGGTGCTTCTCAGCATGGATAGGATATCCGTGGAGGAGTTTGACGTTCAATATCTTGTCAAACTGTGGGGCAGTGTAACTCTCTACAAGTAGTGAACCGGATCGCAAACGGGTGCAGGATTTTACTGAGCCGGCAATAGCATCAATACAATAATAGAAGGGTTTACCTTTAAGAACGACTGACCCTGTTCCATTCTGTGAATTACTAGCTAACGTGCCGATGACGCGTGTGGCTCTTTTTCAACTTGCACTTGTCTTCGGCGTTTAGAAGTGTTAGTTGCCATGAAGAAATGGAACACGACTACATTGCCCGGTGCTCCCCACCCACCACGGAGCCCAACAAGGGTCATCCCACTGGGATGACAGGACTACACAGGAGATATAGCGGGTGCGCCGTCCCACTCACCCTGGAGTTCGGTGCAATACCTAGTCCGGGCCGATTCACTAGGGGTGGATTAGCCCCTAGCCGCCCGTTTAGGCGAAGCGGAAACCAAATTGGTGTATCAGAAATGTGCACCCTCCTATCCCCCCTTTTTTTATAATTAACATTCTCCAACGTAATGTCATATCGGACGGTGAATGAATGAAATGGGTGAAATGATGCTCAAACAAGTCCGTGGTTCATGGAGCGAATTCATAAACAATCTGGATCGGGCTCAGATACGCGTCCCTCAACCAACCAGTATAATTATTTCTACCAACACGGTCTCCACACACAGCTTACACGTTGGTGGGCGTTTTGATTGACTCCATCACCACGAAGAGGAGCGCACACCCAGGGAGTCAGTTGACTCGAGACCCCGGGTGCGCCAAACCCGTACTTACTGTAGTAGACCCCTGGGAGGCTTTCGCCTCGTTTATATTGTCTCGAATTTCTCTCTACTTATGCACTGGGCTCCTTATAAAGATGTGTGCTATATTAAAACATGTCTTACTAATGACTTTGAAGTTTTGCTAGTTGGAGAGTGAAGCTGCTTATCCTTAATGTCGAGATTTAACAACAAATCAACTGGAATTGATGCATAGTTATGGAAAAGCTGTAAATTGCAGCCTCACAGGTCATATACGAGTAAATTGGTACATCCATGTTAGGAAGTGGTTAGGCAAATGATTAAGGAATTTTGATTTCTTGGAATATACGGAAATGTGTCTCATCATGCTAATAGTTTTTTTTAACTCATTGCTTAACATCTTGTTTAAAAGTAAACGAATATTTCCTAACATTATTTTGTATTATTCTACTTTTACAGGTTCATCGGTGTGCAACTTTTGTTCAATTTCATTCAAATTTTTTAATATATTTTCATTAAATGGAATGAAGATATTTAACGAGTATTTGCTTAATATGAGAGAATATTTGATATTGGGATTTTAGTCCTTAATACCTGACCAAACGAATTGGCTCCGTGATAATGTGTAAGACTTGCATCCGTGAATTCCATTCCCAGGGTTGATTTTCATCTACTGCCACTCAGACCTTGGTTACTTTTTCGAGGTTTCCCTGGTTGAATGGCGATGTTGGGGTGGTTTCTAATTCGCCAGGATTTTCTTTCCATTATTTACTTTTCATTCCTTTCCTTCTCATGCTTCATGTGTATTTGTAGGTTTCGTGGTGAATATCCGGCACGAATGTAAACTACAAAAAAAGAATGTCCACCGTTAACATCAGTTGAATTGGCTGTTGCCCTTTCTGGGCAGATCCATTTTTGGATGGTTCTTCGAGTCACGAACTGAAAGGGATTGGGGTCTATCTGCTTGCTGTAGTTCCTTCAAGTTATCACGTGCTTCTGAGGTCTGGTAGCCACAAAACATTTCACGCAGGTCGCAGTGCGCAATTTATGCAGCTTCGTTGTGCACCCTTTATTGAATATCTGATTGAGTTTTGCAAAATGAAAAGTTTTAAATACTTTTTCTTTCCAGGAGAAGATGTAATGTTATACAAAATTTGATATTTAATTGTAAGGAAATATATTTAGGAAATAAAATGCAGACTTTGAAAACTTTATTTTTCAAATGTTCATCATGTGTACTAGAAATGGCTAGATTTTCATACTTTAAGAATTATGTTCTCTTTTTCTTGTGTAATGTTAGGTACATAGCACCACAGATATTAATTTCCTTTTATGTCAATGTTGAACAAATCCGTGACAAAAATGTCAACTAAATTGGCTGAAATTTGTATAAACTACACATGTTAAATTATACTTCATAATTGAAAAATTGCGATGAGGAGAAATCTGTTACGCTGATACTCTATGAACCTTTCACTAGTTATATGAACATTTCATATGCCTAATATCTTGGAACTGCTATACTAATTTAAATATCTATGTATGTATCATGTTTGGTCTCAACTGTTGCAGGTTATGGCATGATGAACGAAACGAATACATCCTCGAGGGTCGAAAACTGGTGTCCCGTGCCCACACATCCCCACTGGCTCATTTATCCGCCAGTGCATCCCGCTGTTCATTACGTTCTGGGCACCATCTTGTTGGCCGTAGGAATTGCCGGAGTGATCGGCAACGGACTGGTTCTCATTGTCTTCACCAGGTCAGTATGCGCCCTGCTTTCATACTAGATCTGTATCGGTAGGTGTAGGTGTACTTGTGTAGGAGATTTGTATTGTAGCATACAGGGATTGTTGAGAGTAGCCAAATTCTTTCGACTATTAGTAAATGTTGTGGGTTGAGGGATAGAATAATAAGTCGCAAAATGTGAGAGAAAGGCTCATAAATGTTGTCTCGCTGTAAAGTTATAAAGCTATGTATCACATTGAATAATATTTATTTTAATACCTCCTTCAGCATTTATTCTCACTGTCAAGTCTGCGCTCACAATTTGTGGTAATAAGTTGAAGAGCTACGGACCACACAGTACTTCCTCGAAAGGATATTTTATATTATTTAGCTTAGCGCTCACGCTTTGTTAATAATAATAACCATCGAAACGTGTGCCCCATGAAACTGTATTCCTTTATAATTCACTGCCTGTTTTACTCCACCTGAGAACATCAAGACATTTGTATGAGTGAGTTAGTCTCACTTGAACCTATTCCAAAAGAATTTTCTAATACTACTCGTATATTGTAACATCGTAAATTGTAACATTCCAACGTTATCAAGCTTGAGTTTCTCGAAAACCTACTGAATATTAAAACTCTATCTGTATACTCTTTTCCTAAATTACACAATTCTTGAGCAAATTCCAAGTCACGTAGTAATGTTTACAACCTCAAATGTGCCTACATGAAAAGAAGAATGAAGCAAGGCGTCATAGTTCTGTCGTTTTTATTTCACAGATAACTTTTCAAAGCCTTGTTTACCACTTTAGTGCACCGGCATTGTCCACTCCCATTGTTGCTTTACGATATTATGGCGATAAGTGATTTCCCGCTATGTCCACTCCGGCACCTCCACCGTAACTGTTGGGATTCATTTTTAATATCAGTTTGTCCTCCGTCGTTGAGGAAAAAGTGATGTTTGATATGTGATCCTTGTATTAGTAAGTAATAAGAATACGAATTTAAACTGAACTGGAAAATATTTTACATGCTGAGTATATTAAGTGCTATCCAATGTGTGTAGGAGACAATACAATGGACCCTTATGGCAGTGCAAGTGCAGAATTATAAAAAATGCCCGATTTTTGTCATTTCTGACAACATTTGCCTTAAATTTAAGAACAATTATTCTTAATTCATTCATTTTATAGTTTATGGGGTGACTAATATTGTGACATTACATACATATTTAGAGTTACTTCTACTTGTAAAATGGTGCTCGTGTAGAAAGTAGTTTTCACCTCTGTTCCCAAATTTGGATTTCAATTGAAGAGTCCCGGGGACCAAAGCCACATTTTCTTCCAGAAAGGCTATTTAATTTAGTCTATTCAAAATCAATTGGAACATAAAATCAAAGAAGTTAATACTGGTAACAAGCAATTACTTAAGAGCATACTACGAGCTGTAAAAGAGTTCTGAAATATTGTTTCCTACAACAGTAAATAAGGTAGTGTATTACAAGTACACTCTAGTATACTGATTGTATACTTCTTCTTCTACTTCTTCTTCTTCTACTTCTTCTTCTTCTTCTTCTTCTTCTTCTTCTTCTTCTTCTTCTTCTTCTTCTTCTTCTTCTTCTTCTTCTGCTTCTTCTTGTTGTACATCTCCATTTTTCTCCGTTCTCCATTTATTTCCCCCCTTCTTCTTGCCAATGCCTCAATATTATCCAAGCTTTTATAGGTACTCCAAATGAGAATAACGAATTTATTCCCACATTATAAATCAGCATAATGGTGGGAAAGCATCATTATCTTGATCATTACTTTTAAAAGTCTGTGACAATGCACTGAAGAATTAATGGACAGATGCATTACACTGTCTCTAAGTACCTTTAAAGATTGAAATTTCGCTTTCAGAACTAAAGGTTGAGTTAGAAAGCCTTGCACATCAGCTTTAGGAAACGTTTTGTAAGTAAAATCATAGTTTTCTCACTACCCATTGTACGTAGTTCTTAAACTCACTATTCTATGGTACTCCTGAAAAGACAGCTCTGCAATAGGACGAGTGTGACACTTCTTATTAGAGCTTTTAAATTATAATGTTCAACTATATACAAAATATTGGTGAACCTCAACCACAGCGAAGGCACTTCTTATGACGTTATTCCATGCAGCAGGAATTGCTTTACGATTCTTTTGGTTGATAAGTCCCGTATTTGTCAAGGTAACCGTGATCTCTAGGTGTTATTTCAATTTTCTCAAACCTATTAGCTCCATGAATCAATCAGTGTGGGTAGCGGAAAACAATAATTCTTAACTAAGGAAAAATTGAAGCTATTAACAGTGAAGCAACAGAATCTAAGCCAGGGCTCTGGAAGATCTTGCACAATTTTAGTAATTGTGATAAGTGAAGCTTTTAGTTTCTAATTTGTTCTTATTTCTTATTCTGGCCACCACATGTCATAAAAAAGTTCCAGTGTTGTTACTTTTTGAGGGAGAAATTTTGTACTGAAGTAATGTCGGAATGACAGTATCTAGTCAGGCCCTTTTTTGCAATAGCCTAGTCATAAGTATAGAATGCAGAGTTCTTGGTGGACGGTAAATTAATGCTAAATGAGTCAAAATAAAGTTGTCCTCGGTAGTAAACGTCACAGTTACTGTCAGTATCACCTAAACCAATATTAAACTTACTGTTAAATATATCTCGGTAATATTCATAGCTTACTGTACGTAATGGATGCCTCGTTTTGAAAATTTCATGTTTTACTTATTGTTAGGTCATCCGGCAGATATATCTCGTTTGTGTCACGCAAACTATAATGCGACTTTCTGCGTTTTAAGGAACTTACGTGAGCAATGACATTATCAGCTGTGGATTCCTGGTCACGTAGGTTTGCCGGGGAATGAAATGGCGGAAATGGCAGCAAAGACGGCAGTTACAGAACCCAGTATTACCATGTCAGGTGTAACTTCGGAAGACTTTAGACTTGAAATGCGAAGAGCGGTGCTGTCGTGCTGGTACGCAGAGTGGTCAGCTCTCTGCGGTAATAAGCTGAGAGAAGTAAAAGCACTTATGATAAACTGGGTAACCTCTTCTCGCATATCTCTTCGCGAGGAGATTATGCTGGCTCGGTTGCGAATAGGCCACTGCAGGTTTTTGCATGGTTATCTATTTAAAAGGGACCCTGCTCCTCTTTGTCCGCTATGGACAAGCTTTTGTCAATCCGTCACGTGCTGTTCCTCTCTAGTGCACCTTCAAGACTCTCTACAGCTGCCTGCCAGACTTGCAGAGGTCTTGGCGGATGACAAAATAGCGGTCGAAAGAGTTTTTAGGTTTCTAGCGGAGTGCAACATGTTTTTGGGGATTTGAAGGTTTATATACCTAATTTTTTATACTCGTTTGACATATTTATAGCTTTGTTTCAATTTTGGCTTTTGCTACTGTTTTGCACATTTGTATATTTTCTTTCTTTAGTAGTAATTTCATTTTTTATTGAAATTTATATATGGCTATTGTCATGAACTGTTTTTTAATGGCGCAGATAACTACGAAGTTGAGCGCCATTAAACCTACAAGACCACTTTTAAATGAAGTGTTAACAAAGAGTACCCTGAAAAACAAGTTTCACATTACTTTCCTAGGGTGCTAATATAAAACTGAGCTGAACGACGACAGAGATTGGTACATTTATACCCGCAGCAGAAATTACCAAAAATTGAAAGGTGGTCAAAGAATGAAACGAAGAGTAAAATGTTTAAATGATGTTCACATGTGGCGCTATATTGCAAAGCTTCAAATGTCTTTTGTCAAATGAACGGAGGCGAAACGTACAATAAGACTGTGGCGCTGAGCCCGTCCTAAAATATAAATACCACTTTTCTTTAATTTTATTGTGCCGTAAATATCGCATTTTTCTCCAAATATAATTCATGGTTCATTGGATGAGTTCCGTACAATTCACAAGAAGGTGTTGGCAGCGGGCAGCTTATCAAGGTAGACTTGTTCATGCATGCGCTCTAGTGCTCAAAGTTTTGTTGGTAGGAGAGGAGTGAGGGTTTCGCTGTTACCACCTGCTGCCATGAAGGCAAGCCAAAGCAAGCGTAGTATTCTGGTTGACTTCAGCAGTTAGCGGGCGAAGAGTGAAGTGCACTTATATTTCTTGTGACTGTGAGGTACCGTCATAGTTTCCCTTAATGGGTTTATCGGGGAATATTATGGGTCTTCTAATAAGGGATGTAACTTATTCTTTTAGACTAAGTTATGAAAATAACTTATAAATTAAAGGCACAATATGACAAAAATTGTTAATTGTAGATTTAAAAGAAATTCGGCCTACCCATCATACAAATCCACACTTCGCCCTTGCAAGTGAACTCGTGTGGGTAATAAGGCTTTGGTAGTAACAGAGCTCTGTTTACATTAGAGCTCCGCACGCAAATTTCTGTTTGTCCTCCTCATCGGAATTGCCGACAACTGACTGGCCACACGGGGTGTGCGTGGCGGTGACATTACTGAAGCGTCGTGCTGCCAAATATGTAGCAGTTTAAACCTTGTTTTCCGAATTGTACTAAGTCAGGGAAAACCTCACATAACACATTTTAATCCGCTTATCGATATATATTTCTATTTTTAATTTGGTGCATTAAGCACCTTCCTTCCTGTATATGTGTATGTATGTATACGCATATGCAAAGCGGAAGATACTGCTTCGGCCAGAATAATCTGGCTAATAGATGCAGGTGTTAGAAGCATAACATGTTTAATAGCTTTGCAAAACATTAAGTTTTTTTGGTTGTGTAAATAGCAACGCTGTGCTGTCTTCCCACACGTCAGCGAACTGTGCTGAAGACGACCAGCTTGTGCTTCCAGGCCAGTACTGCTTCAGATATAAACAAAACACCTGACTGGCGTGTGTCTCGCGACCGACACTCCCTCAGTTGTAAGCACTGCGCCAAGACATCAACAAAACACTGGCCAGTGCATAGGATCAGTCCTCGCACACCCAAGCGATCTGTGTTCATCTCGACTGGCGTGTGCCATCAGATATAAAAAGAACACCAGTCCAGTGCGTTTACGTTACAGTGAAGCGGTCACAATCTCGGGCGAGTCGCCAAGTATCGATATGTCATGCCTGAAAGGTGCAAATATAACTGAACTAACGTATCCGTTCAAGCAATAATGAAGGTGCAGTTTTCCATAGTTAAGACAGCAGAAGAATGAATATTTTAGGGTAAAACAATGCTGACATAAAGGGATACAGATTTTCCTAATACTGGACACTCTTCTTCTTCTTCTTCTTCTTCTTCTTCTTCTTCCTCTTCTTCTCATGATGATGATGATGATGATTATTATTATTATTATTATTATTATTATTATTATTATTATTATTATTATTATTATTATTATTATTATTATTATTATTATTATTATTATTATTATTATTATTATTATTATTATTATTATTATTATTATTATTATTATTATTATTATTATTATTATTATTATTATTATTATTATCATCATCATAATCATCATCATCATCATCATCATCATTATTATTATTATTATTATTATTAGTAGTAGTAGTAGTAGTAGTAGTAGTAGTAGTAGTAGTAGTAGTAGTATTAGAATTAGTATTATTATCATCATCATCATCATCATCATTATCATCATCATTATCATCATCACCATCATCATTATTATTATCATCATCATTATCATCATCATTATACGTCACGCGCTAGAACAATAGTAATTGCCTTTAATACACAAGTAAATAAAAGTATTCCCTTCATTTTTCTAAAACTATTATGCCCTTCTGTAGATTATCGGTCTGAAATAAAACCGATGGTTTCGTCAGAAATTACAGCTGTGGTTACGAAGGCGCCTGAATAAGAGAAGCAAAATGAACTGGTTCTCTACAAGTAAACATGACAGCATTACTATTCTTAAAATAAAATATACATAATATGGAGTTGTTCTATACATATTACAAACCAAATTCATATCTAATACGGAATTAAAGTCCAGTTAATATACTCAAAATAAAATGCTACGTTTACAAGTACTATTTAACATAGAACACAAGTACCAGTCAGCATTTTCAAATAAATTCCATAATCCTGTCTAAATACATATTTTATGAATACTGAAAATCTGTCATTTATGCCCATTATGTGGTGTTTATTTAGATTGTATTATTACTTATTAAAGTTCTTAATATTGATTTGCATTTCAGAGCAACAAGAGACGATATTGTTTTTATGCTGTTTTGTTTTTTTAAGGGCAAAACGGAAGAAGAGTTAGAGATAAAGAGTGGCTTATTTCGCTAGATGAGGGATAACATTAATGGGAACATTTGCCTTTTTTAGGTGACCTCAATGTTATGTGTTTTATTTTATTTTGTCTGTTTATTTTTGTATCTCTTCATTTATTTTTTATTCTTAAGGGGAAATTTCCCCTAAATTAATAGCACCATATATAAGTACTCCTTTGATGTGAACGTGTTCATGATCGCAAGGTACATTCCTTCGTATTGCATACAACTGTACTTTAACCCTTCCTTCTCCGCCGACCTTCACACCAAACGCCAAGGGATACCTCCCCTCACCCCCAGGCAACGGAACTTGTGAGAACACGCGACCAGTACGTTGCGTGTTGCCATACTTCACGCAGAAATTAAACTTTGTTTGACACTTTAACAGTGACACGCGACAGTTAGTGAAATAATAAACCATTTATATGCATTCGTCAAGAAGTTAGATGCCTCCAAATATTCGACACAATTTTTTTCCCGGCAAAACAGTTCTATATTGACAAAAATTGTACTGGACATATTTGTTACACCCATCATGTACAATCACTGGTTAACGTGTGGCTGAAGCAGCACCTTCCACCGTGAATATTAATGTGTAACTGCCTAGAGTTAACTTAATAGTGCATGAAGTGTGAATGCTATTTAGAAGCATTTGCCACAAGTAAATAGCTTCATTCCTTCAGCTCCCCGGCATCCTTTGTAGAGCCATACCTGGCATTTTATGGCAACGAATTCAGTCGTATTAAAGAACAAATGACTTCGAGTAGTAGTTCACACTACAGAATCCACATTTGTAGTCATCTACGTTGGAATCATTAGCATAAATGACAGTTCAATATATTTATTTGACTGTTTAGCTTCTTTTCCTGTTTCCTTGATTTCTCGCATTTCTTTTCTATAAGAATTTGCTTCCCACGAAATTTCAACTCCCTCTTTGCCTTAATAACTGATACATTTTCTAGTAATGCGTTGTGGCTAGGTCGTTGATCACATTTTTCACAGGACTAGAAACGACATCGTGAACAGTTCCTTCAGGCATACACCCACAAAGGATCGTGAAGTACTGCGCCGTTCAGCATTGATTCTTTCTAATATTGTACGCCATTGCTGTTAGAATTTGCGGAAAGTGAGCATGTTTCGGAACCCAGGTAACAAAAATGCTCGATTCTTGATCTAAAGTGAGATATTATCCCTGGTGCGCGATGCTCTTGGAAGTGGTTAAGGAATTTGAGAAATACTTCTTCACTAATATATTCACTCTTACTTATAGAAACTACTGATTTACCAGGAAGATTGTCCTTAAACTGAGAACGCTGACATATTCCCTTAAAAGCGATTAGTGGTGGGATATATAATCCAGCGGAACTGCAACATGCTACAATAATCATTTTACATGTTCTACCCCCTGTGCGCTTGTCAGATAAACATATATGATATCCTATTAACAGCACATATTAGTTATTATCGGAATAGCCTCTGACGATATGTTAATGCAACAGCATAATTCTCACACTGTGCAATAGATAGCGCACCATATCCTACACGGTAAATTTAAAGACCCGATCCATTTCTCTGAAAACGGCTGACTATCTATTTCTTCTACAAGTAATCCGAAAGATGCTATCCATTCAGGAAGGAATAGCTCTGGTTTCGGCACGTGTGAGGAGTTACCTCGCAGAAAGTTTCAATCAAACTTTGTAAGAAATTTCATGAAACCGTTCTTACTAGGGCTAATATCAAGCTATTGATTCACAAAGCTAAGACCATGGGTAGTGTGCAGGGTCAGAGACGCTCCGGTAGGCTCTGAGTGCTGGATCACACTACCAACAGGTGGAGAATGCAATTACCAGAAGCCCAAAAGTATTAACCAGGAGACTAAGTCGGGAGTTGGGTGTACTACAATCTTCAGTGTGGAAAATTCTCCACTATAGCTTGAAAAAACGGTCATACTACCTCCAAATACGTCATAAGCTGGAAAGGCAGGACTATGCTGGTCGTGAAGCAGTGTGTTACGACCTGTTGCAGGCAGTCCAAAAGAATAGTGCTTTTCAGCCACGAAGCCACCTTCCACACATGTCGCATGGTCAACTCACACAAGTTCGGAGGGTGGGAAGATTAACCAAATAATGGCGTCATCGAATGGGAACGGAACACCCTGAAAGTCAATGTGTGGGAGGGGATGAGCAAGTTTAAGATGTATGGAACATTCTTCTCTGCAGAACCCACAGACACAGCCATTTCATATCTTGACATGCCGCAACCTTAATTACGGCAGGATGACATCTTGGAATCGGTGGTTTTATAACACGATGGAGCACCTTCTCTTTTTGCTCTGGTTGTTCATGAACCAGCAAAACACATTTCCACGTGGGTGCTATGGTAGGGGTTCGCATTGAATCTGGGCTCCACGTTCCCCTGACCTGACGCCTCTTGACATTTTTGCAGGCGCTACATCAAATCAAGAGTGTACAAAGTCAAAATCAACTCCATTGACCATTAGGGGGTGCTTAAAGTCACACCTCGAATGCTAGAGAATGTATTTCACAGAGGCGTGCGTCACTAGTGATGGTGTATGGAAGTTCAGGGTAGCCATTTGGAATATACTTTGATGAACTGTGTGTCACTGTGTCCTAGACTCTACGGCCGCGCCATAGCCGAGTGATTAGACCATTCGCTTCACACCAAAGCGAGCCGGTGGACGAAGCGGCGCTGGGGCAGGTTTCCTCCGGGTTCTCCAGTTTCCCCCGCCATCTCATTCCATCGGTGCTCCATCTTCATTTCATGTATCATCAGTGTGACCATCTGCGGTGCCGTAGTAGTAAAAGCGGGCGTTAAACACTACAAACATACTTCTAGACTCTACATTCATTGCATTGGTTTCAATCTAAAATATGGTTCTCATAGAACTGAATTGAGACGTTATGTTCACTTGTCATAATGGTTTGCAAGATACCAAGTATTCGTTCACTCTTTAAAGCAGTATGAAAGCTAATACACGAGACCAGTTAAAGCTTAAGTTTTGTGACTAAAATATTACTGCTACGTATTACAGAGGCATTCCCTTCTTACCTTCTATTAGAATAACTGACGTCGATGAGAAGAACACAATCTATTCAGAACTAAGCAGAAGCGTTACCAAGACTTTTTCCTTAACTGTGAGACTGGGCACTTCAGTATGGTTTGTTTAGTAGTGTCAGCGTATGTGTAAGAATTCTTCTTATATCAAAAGCTCCCGATATCCGAATTCTCCCGCCCTACCCTGCTTTGATTTCCAGCAGCTCCTGTCTAGATGTCTCATTTTATATTCATAAGAAAGCTTGCGTAAATTACTCTCCATTTCTCCACTCTTTTGTCCTGGTCTGACAATTGGAGACACACTAATTAAGTAATATACCTAATCATTTTAGATGCCATCAAAATGTCATTAAACTCTTAATGAGAATAACTCCTTCATGGGTTATATTTTGAAAACACTACACCTTACATTGACAGGGCTCGCTTGTTACATGACTCATAACGCGAATATTCTGGGATGTATCACTAACTCTCCAGCATTTCCTCCTTGTCTTACTGCAGCTTTCTATTTTACATCAGGATCACTGCTATTCCCACTACTTCCATTAGCTTCTGTTATGGACTGTCACACAATCCTTTGTATCCATAGAACAGGTATTCTGTCTGTTTGCTCCAAGATGACAACAATGGACGACAATAAGCCACTATTTGGTAATGCTTACCAAAAAGGTTGAGAAACCCGACAAAACGCATTATCGCTAAACAACAGAGAAAAACCCTAACAGAAATGCGAGACTTTTATCGATTTTCTTCTGGACCCTTCAGCTGTTCTGCCTTTTTTTATTTATGCAGGTTTCTCATCACTTTACAGACTAGTGTCAGAGTCACATATACTACTTCTAGTGTAGAAATATAACACTTCCATAAATGTCCGCGTAACTTTTATTTTCTCAGCCGTTTGCCTAAAATAGATGGATAAAAATGAACACATCAAAATATGGAATTTATAACAAAGACTTCATGTTATATCATTAGCCATTTACGAAATTTATTATGTCGCTCCTTAGTATTTTCCAGCAGTTATAAAGAACTGAACTTGAAATGTTACATACGTTATTGCTTTCTCTACTACGTGTAGTAAGCAGAGGAAGTATTGTATTCTACCCAACAATTTGATTTCGAGATTTCACCGGAAACATGTTCTGAGGTCCCCTGAAGAAGAAAAAGCATTTTAGAAAAAGGTCCGTGTGTGTATGTGTGTGTGTGTGTGTGTGTGTGTGTGTGTGTGTGTGTGTGTGTGTGTGTGTGTGTGTGTGTGTGTGTGTGTGTATGTGTTGTGTCTGTGGGTAGCATACCAAAAGACGAAAAGTTGGTTAAAAATCAAAGTTTGTATTTAAGTTTAATGCTGTTTAATTTAAAAGCGCAAAATAATTAAGCTAAACTGTTTTCCTGAGAAATAAGCATAAATAAGCACAAACAAGCATAGATAAAACTGCTCATCTAGGTGTCTCTTATGAATGAGACCTTTCTCCTTATCCTTAAAGGTGTGGAAAAAAGCTAAGTATCTTATTTAGAAATCCGGTCTTTAATCGTGACTGTTTTCACAAAACAATATCCCTGTTTTATTTTGTTAATACAACTAATACATAACTGCTAGTGAATTAATAACTATGCATTTACCGCCAAGACCTTCCATCTCCCACTCTTATTTGCATTTAAAATTCAACTCATTAAACCACTGAGTACCATTGTGTGCAACATAGGCCTTGATCTTGTTCTTCGATTTTGGTGCACATGCAGTGCGGTGTATCCCGGTGTACGCGCCGAAGCATCTCTGGTGTCACAGTGCGGCAAGCAGCGAGTATATGCCTATTTCTAGTTGACTGGAGACGTGCGGTAGGGTGCAGCTTAGGCTATCAAGTGACAACCTTGTTTCGTATCCAATAATTCTACACAAATAAAAGGGCACATCCGAAAGCTTAGTGTGGTATGAGTTTTGAACTAGGCAAAAAATGACATCCTTACATTGGTTCACTCATGAAGGTATGGGTTGAATTATCACTTCTAATCTTTCGCTCTTTATTGCTGAAGTATCGGAAGATACTCCAAAATAGGTAACAGGGTAAAAAATTAAAATACTACTGTGAATACTTCATGAAACACGCATACTTCCAGTGTACATTATACTGAAGATCTTTTTCTAGAGCGATCAGAAAGAAGTAAGCTTTTCGATACTGAAAAAATAATCAAGATTGTTTGGAAAACTCGTGAAATTACTCTGACGTACATTGCAATATAACTCCACCATTGCAACATGACCCTCTGAAGGGCATGGAAATTTCTATGCATTAAACTAGCTTTAAAATTTAATCAGATGCTGTTAATGTTTGCAGTGATGCTAAACTGTAGACGATCTGTTGCATATGCTAATCAAAGAGCAGTTATATACAAGTGGATCTGATGAGATTTTAACAGCATCTCTGAAACGTCAGTTAAACACAGCTCCGCAAACAAGCGCTAAATTACCAAAATTGAAATTACAGTAATACCGCGACAGCTCCTAGCAATTAAAGCTGTGATAAGCAGAATATAAGGGTGAAAGGATTTGAGAAAAAGGGTTAAAGAACTGTGAAGAATAAATTGTTAAAACAATAAAACACATTTTATTTCTTTTCCCCGCTAAAAGAAATGTACAATAATGATAATAAAAAACGGCTTTTAGTGCGATCTCAAAATAGCTCGGCATTTGTAAACACTTTTACTTTAAGCACAAAAATATGCTTAAGCAATGTCAGTGTCTTGGTGAGCTATGGTCAGGTAATCAACGTCCTCTTTCTTTTTTCCAATTGAGTTGTGTTGAGCATCTAATTATTCGGCAGAAAATTTCATTTTCTAAAATTTAATAATTTGGAATGATACAAATATATCGAAAAAAATAAATAGTCAAGTAACTACGTCATAGAAACTTAAGATTAATATTGCACACAAATTCCTGGAAACTTGAAAACATGGGTTTCTATTGGTATATTCCCTAACCGTACAAATAAAATGAGCAAGTAGAAATGTTGGTTTGTACGCATTAAACAATTTGATATTAGAGTATATAACTTTCTATAACGGGAACTTCTTGAACAAGCTGCAAACTGCTTTCCATTTTTATAAATTTTCATAAATAGGATTATGGCAAAAGTTACTAAGCGGAGTTTACAAATATCCAAGTGAGGGATCTCACCATTTTCGCCATGAATTCACTTTGAATGACTCAGTAATCCTTTTAACATATGCAAGGGTAACATGCGTAATATTCCCGCAACCCCGTGGCACAACAGCATATCCGGGCTAAGGCTTACCGCCTGACCACTACGTCCCCCACCTCTGCCCAGTAGGCGTCATGAGTGGGGTGCAGTACTGGAGGTGGGCCGTGGTCAGCGCCCCGCTCCCTTCCGGCCGGTTCTGCCGAATACTAAATATTAAACAATGGATACCTATCACATAAGGAAACTCACATTAAAGCAGGAACAAATGCCATAAGTAAACAGAAGAGAAAAAAGAGGATTACCTGTCAATAAACTGAGGAGTTATTAGCAATAACAGGTAGTAATACAAGGATATCATGAATTGGGATAATTCTAGTTAAAATTTGTACAAAGTAACGAAATTAAATACACTATTAGTAGATTAAGTACATATGTGGTCGTTAATGACTGAGACCGACGATGATGGTTTTGGGAATGGAGTATGTGATATAAAGATGGCAAATGGAAATTATACTTTCACACTGGCCGTGCATAGAATAAGGATGGGAAGGTACGAGACTGAAAAAACGCAGTGCCATAGACGGGGTTTGAACCACAAGTCTTCCGCACTACGAGTTAGTATATAGAGTCGGTATGTTGCCGTGGTGGCTGAGTTGGAAGGAGCAATCGCACGGAGACAGAAGATCCCTGGTTGACATCCCAGCTATAGCATTGAATTTTTCATTCTGATTCTACCTTTCCAAAGATGGCAAATGTTTAACAGTACAGAGAGAGGTAGTGACTGGAGAACTCTTCCACGTGTGTAAGGAGGGCGATAAAGTACTCATTTGCTGTACTATACTTTCTTGGGCCGCTAGATGTATAAGCCGACGAAAATTAGTTCTCGGGGTTATGGTGAAGCTAACTGCGTCATATTTTGGGGGTATAAATCGGAAAACGTTAAAATAGTTCTCAGGGGACTATCTAATTTATACATCGCAAATTTCATCATCTATGTGGGACGCATCGAGTTTCGTAGCCAACAGAAACGTGTCAGCATGTAGGAAATGTAGCTAAAATTTTGTGAAGAATGGGCGTTATCTTAATGAAATTAATTTGGGAACAAGTTATGTCAAAGAAATAGGCCAGGGCCCCAATATCATTGTTTTGTGTTAACAAAACTTAATTTAAGTTACATGGAAGTTCGAAAGGGCAACTTGCCAACAAGACATTAAACATGGTAGCCTAGTGGTTAGAGTAGCCGGATGGAGACCGGTAGATCTAGTGTTTCAAATCCCGGCTATGGCATTGAATATTTCAGTCACATTCTACCCCTTTCCAACCCCGCCCTACACACGGATATTGTGTGGAAGAACAATTTATTGCATTAATTGACCTAATAGTTGGTTAAACTACAAGCCCGGGACTTAGGTACTTACAATATTGTAAGTCGCCATTAAGTTATTTCACATGAATTGAGATCTCCTTGTGTGGTTTATCGGGAAAAATGCAAGTGAGCTGGAGAATTTAATGTCGCATCGGCAAGTTGGCCATGGTACCTTAGTGGTTAGAGCAGCCGGAAGGAAATCGGAAGATCCTTGGTTCAAATCCCAGTTATGGTATTGCATTTTTCAGTTTCCTTCTATCCTTTCCAACCTTGTCCTACGCACTATTGTGTGGAAGAACAATTAATTGCATACATGGTAGTTCGTTTGAATATAATCGAGGGGGATGGCTCAGGAGGTAACGTCCGTGGCCCACATTCGAGAGGTGGTGGGCTAAATTCCCGTGGCGGACTATACTGACCAACGGACTTTTTCGGGTTCTCCCCGGGTCGCTGGACGAATGTTGTGAAGGTTCATCATATCTTCCGAATTTCCTCTACCTCTATTTCATTTCATATTTCATCTACTTGGATCCTTCAAGTTTGACCCGCGTCGACATGTATTTCGGGTATTGCATGGCAGGAGAAAAAGGATGCTCTCTGTAAATGTCCGTTCTCTGGTGGTGCGGTCACTGGCTTCTGATCCTCCCAGGGGGCTGTGCCCACTTCCAGCGGGGGAGTGTGCCGATTGCATGACACCACTTCGGAGGTTCGATCTGGAACTGTTAGGACTCTGGCCTCTGCTCTATCGGGGCTCTTGTATCGGCCGCCCTCTGTCTCCACTTACCTCAGTCCTCCTTCCCAAGCACGTCCATGTGTGACACAGGTACTAAGGGCCACATGACCGAGGTACAGAAGTTCCCGTCTATATTACTTACTTTACCTTATCATGCCCTATTTGAATATATCCTAGTATCATGCATAGGAACTCTTAAGTAGTTTGCTTCAAGTGAGGTACACTCAAGCCATTTTCACTACAAGAAACAAAAGAACAGTGGCCAAGGTCACTGACAGGCGGGTAAAAACCGGTCTGAGATGTCGTAAGAGTGTACGAGGTATAGGTGGTAGTTTATTACCTGTGATATCCCATCTATTACATTTGAACCTTATATCCTTACGGACCCTAATGACCTAGATGTCGACGGGCCCTTAAACCCAACTCACTCACTCACTTATATCCTTACGTCTTGTATGTGTAATGCTTAGGAATTCCTGTGTCTGGTTATTCGGTATCTTTCAAAACATTGCCCAAAGGACAAGTGTAGTTAGCCAGAAAGAATGCTGTACAATACATCACACGCAAATGAGAAATAACATCGAGAAATTGTAAATATCGCACAGACAAACGCTCAGCCAGGGTAGACATTCTTCTACGTGTACTAAGAAATCGTCTGTTTGAATACCAAATGAGGTTTGTATGCCCCCTGGGCACCTCTGCTTCCACAAAAAGGTAGGATTGGTATAAGAATTCCCTTGAAAGTGCTTGGAGATGTTGCGCGTACAAATAGGAATCATTGATTCTCGGCTCCCTATCGGAAAATAAAAGGTATTTCTTGAATATTGAACATGCTAGAGTTCGTCGTGTTATCTGAAGCACTTTTTCCTGCAAGAACGGTATTTTGTCTTATTTTGGATGTCTGCAAGTCCTTCTGTTGTCTATGCACTCTTCTTGTTCTATTAGAGTATGAGAGTGGTTCCAGGTGGGGAATTTCAGTAGTTACAACAAGATAAACTTTAGATTTCACTTGAGTTCATTTGGTCACACAAATCATTCGGTACCATGTGTTAAATGAGTTTTTATAGATATTTTGGCAAATATGCTTGAATAGTAACATTTAAGACTTTATTCTTAATTCTGTGTCGGCCTAAAACAAATTTGAAAATTGCAGGGGATTGATTTTACATCATAAACCTATGGGAATCTATTGAAATAGACAAATTCGTTTCAATTTAAGGTATACATATACCTAAAAATTGGAGTGTGAAGTTGTGTTTACTTGTGTTTGCATTTTACATTGTTTATTAACTGTTTCCTTTAACTTAAAAATAAACACGTCATTCATTAATTTCACACGGTTCGTATGTTGGGACAGTTACACGACCGGTCATACTAGCCATCACTGTGTGTGTGTGTGTGTGTGTGTGTGTTTGTGTGTGTGTGTGTGTGTGTGTGTGTGTGTGTGTGTGTGTGTGTGTGTGTGTGTCTGTGTGCGGGTAGGGGGGGGGGAATATAAAGTAAACAGAAACCGAATCAGGAAAGAAACGAAAAACTGAAGAAGTATGCAAAGACAAATGTGTGGGAAACAAAACACTGCGAGTAGTAGCCAATAATTCTGAGGCACCAAATTAAACTCAATTTTATTATACGGTGGTTGAGATAAGCGTTTCCACGCATATATTCTTTTGCAAAAATTGCAATTAAAGCGTGGAAGCAAATATATGCCTAATAAAATTGACTGCAAGAGTTTGAAAATTAAACAAAAAGTGTTAATTCTGGTCATATACATATATATCATTCCTTGTATATTGAACTTTGGTGAATTTAATCAGGATTGAAGGTGTTTCTAAATATTAAACGTGTCAGTGACATTTCTGCATATTGTTTAAGGGTTTCAATTGCTAAAACTTTGAGGGACTTAAGCGCAAAGGAATAATAATAGCGACTGCATTCTAAATAGAAAGCTATTTTAGATAGAAGGTCGTAAAAGTTAAAGTTTATCTTTAAAGGGCTACAGTGAGAATTGCAAATATAAGCTCATTTCATCGTTCTTAAAGGGACTTTGTAGTTCCCAACCTGGAAAAGGAAATTACCTCGTCATCGTTTTTCATTATTACAATTTAGTGCAAATGACATAGAGTTCAAAGAAAAGAGCAGAAAATAATTAACACATATTTTTATGTTGAATTGCTTATTGTTGCCAATTAAGTTGAATAAGTTTATTCACCTGGCTTTCCATGCCAAAAATTACATTTTCAGAATGCGTATGTAGCTGTTACTACTAATAACACATTTTCCAATTTTGTAAACTTCCCCAATTAACATACATTCTTTTAGTTGTGCTTGACACTATTTATGGAGTTGCTTTTCTTCCGGGTACATTTTATTCTAAACGCAGATTTTATGTTTTGCACCACCTTCTTGACAAATTGCGGAAATTAATTTTAAGTGGTTTGCAAACCCCCTTTACTCCCCTAGGTGGTGGAGTTTTATTTCGGATTCATGCTGGGAGAGACGAAAATAACTACATCGTATTCGAAGGCAGAACACATAGTTATAAGGAGACACTGAAATTGCAACAGTGTTAAATACAACCTGAGTAATGAGATATATAATTCCCTTGGATCTACGCAGACAACTAATAATTAAAATTCTAAAATGAGCTCAGAATTATTTAATGTTATGAACGCTGAGACAAAATGAATACCATTCTTAAACTGTATGTTTCCATTTCACGTCGTACTGACCTTGAGCTAGCCAGTTGCAACAATTTATATATACAATCAAATACAGGACGGGCGGTAAGTAACTAGGTATCATTAAATGACTTTTTTTTTTTTAATGTTTGATGGAATAATACTGGAAATAGCACAAACATACAGAACATTAAATAGGACAGTGATTTTCCATGCCGCGTAGCACCGACAGTGGTTGCTAGAAGCAATACGCTCAACAATAATAAAGATGGCCGATCGCCGTACAGTAAGTGAACTAACGTAAATTTTCACGTGGGTCGTAAGCTAGCAGCCGAGAGGGCTGGACGTGTTCAGCCTGTCCCTCTGCGTGTTCACGTGTGCTACGTCAGTATATTCATTGTTTCACTGCAAATAGTGTTCTTGCATACGGTGATTCTGACTGTGATTCATGTGTATAGTGGGGCACTTACCATTACATTACATTTCTTCTACAATGGCTCACCAGTCGGAAGCTACCGGCCACCTTGTCAGCTCTGCAGCTCATCTACTTAAGACCGGTGTAAGGTTTCTAACCAATTTTATTAAAACTTTACAGGCGATTTCTTCCTTGGAAGAATTCTGATCTTTTTTTTTTTTGTGGGGGAGGAGGCGGGGGGGGGGGGCGGGGGTGGAGTTTAGCGCCGCTTTTACTACATGGGGCATTGCAGGCGGTGACGCTGATGTTACATGGAATGAAGATGGAGCACCGGTGGAATCAGATGGCGGGGGAAATACGAGAATCCGAAGGAAACCCGCATCTGTGCTGCTTTGTTCACCATAAATCCCATATGCGGCCGCCTTGGATCGAACCCGGGCCGCTTTGGCAACAGGCGAATAGTCTAGCCACTCGACAACAGTGCGACTAAGGAATTCTGTTGATTAGCATTACTAAATAGTAACAACAAAAAAAGAGTCTCATTTGCCGATGGTCAAGTGACTTTTCTCCTATTTGCTGCCGTCTTTTATAACGAGAGCCTATATTTCTAATTGCTTCCACTTAACAAAAACAAATGCTCGTCAGAAGTGGTTCCCATAATGCAGGTGAGCAAACTCAAGTGTCAGAAAGCAAGTAGATAATTATTGCACCCGAGCTACGGTATCACCTAGTTCTTGCATGAGATTTTGACAAAAGAAAGAGCAACTATTTAGCCTTGCTCAAATACAGAAAGTAAGCAAAAAGCGAGTATTTTGTAAACTTAATTGAATTAAATTGTAGATGTAAATATACTGTGTTCCCCACCACAAAAAAAGAAAAAGAAAACACCGGCAGCATTTAGTATATCGTGCAGGATGGCGAGCACCGAAGTTTGTGAATGAACGGTTGTGACAATTTAACATTTGTTTTGGTATTTTTGTAGTGTGTTTTGGTATCTCAATATGGTAGATATGCAACGCTTCAGCCACATGTGTACTGAAATGAACGACCTGACCACAATAATTGCTGCGCCTGCACTAAATTCATAAAGTTCTTGGTGCGCATCATACTGCGTTAAGCTGCCCGGGTTCGAACCCAGGCAACTGCATGTGGGATTCGTGGTGGACGAAGCTGCGCTGGGGCGGGTTTCCTCCGGGTTCTCCGGTTTCCCCCGCCATCTCATTCCACCGGTGCTCCATCTTCATTCCATGTATCATCAGTGTCACCACCTGCGGTGCCATAGTTGTAAAAGCTGGCGTTAAACACTACTAAACCAAAGTCCTACTGCGTTAAGCTGCCCGGGTTCGATCCCAGGCAACTGCATGTGGGGTTCGTGGTGGACGAAGCTGCGCTGGGGCGGGTTTCCTCCGGGTTCTCCGGTTTCCGCCGCCATCTCATTCCACCGGTGCTCCATCTTCATTCCATGTATCATCAGTATCACCACCTGCGGTGCCATAGTTGTAAAAGCTGGCGTTAAACACTACTAAACCAAAATCCTACTGCGCCACTTGCGTAGTTTCCAGTAGAGTAGCGTTTTTAATAGCTGTGCGACACGTACCAGTGCATCGCTGTTGAAATGGCAGACATGAGCTCCAGCACACTTTGATGTAAATTTGCTGAATCGCCTCAACATCGCATATTTCAAATCGATGGATTGGTAAAGGTGGACCAGTTCCATGGCCAGTACGGTTGACAGATGACACCTCTCGACTATTTTCTGTGGACTTGTATGAGAGTATGCTGTATGACACTCCTGTAACGTCAGCGGAAGATCTCATGGCTCAAGTCCAGGGAGCGATGGAAAAGCTTAAAGACAACCGCAGGTATTGGGTCATGCGCATGAGACTGACCACCGCCGATATAGGCTCTGCAATGACCTAAGCGGTACATAGTTCGAAGCACATTTGTAATGCAGACAGCTCGATGTTCGGTATAGGGACGAAATGTGAACTCACACCCCATCTCGCACTTCGACGCACTACGGCGTCCAAACCGTGCATTTCCGGTCACGGGTTCCTATTTGAAAACCTATCAGTTTGTCATGCCGCACAGCATATTGAGCGTTGTCGGTGTTTTTTGGGACATCCTATACACACACACACACACCACACACCACACACACACACACACACACGCGCGCGCGCGCGCGCGCACGCACAGAGGTCCCTCTGCTCCCGGACAGTCGTCTGACTCTAGGCACTGGCTTGTAAGTCCTAGGGGGTGTAAGTCCTACATAAGGGCAGGGTAATCAGGGAAAGAAGAAGAAATTCGCATATGTCTGTCTAGCCTGTAATACATGTTTTACTTATTTAATGACACCGGCCTGGAAGTACACGATTTTATTTGTGTGAATACTCACTCTTTACTGCGTACTCAACCGTAAGTAGAGGAAGGAAGTGCTGTTTTCCACCAAACTGTTCGATGTAAAGATTTCAACAAAAATGCATATTTTAAGGTCTTCTGAGTTCAAAAGGATCATTTTAAAAATCGTGGCGCCTGTGTGTGTGTTGTGTGTGTTGTGTGTGGTGTGTGTGGTGTGTGTGGTGTGTGTGGTGTGTTGTGTGTGTTGTGTGTGGTGTGTTGTGTGTGGTGTGTGTTGTATGTGTTGTGTGTGTTGTGTGTGTTGTGTGTGTTGTGTGTGTTATGTGTGTTATGTGTGTTGTGTGTGTGGTGTGTGTGGTGTGTGTGGTGTGTGTTGTGTGTTGTGTGTTGTGTGTGTTGTGTGTGTTGTGTGTGTTGTGTGTGTTGTGTGTGTTGTGTGTGTGGTGTCTGTGGTGTGTGTTGTATGTGTTGTGTGTGTTGTGTGTTGTGTGTGTTGTGTGTGTTGTGTGTGTTGTGTGTGTTGTGTGTGTTGTGAGTGTGGTGTGTGTTGTGTGTGGTGTGTGTTGTGTGTGTTGTGTGTGTGGTGTGTGTTGTGTGTGTGTTGTGTGTGTGTTGTGTGTGTTGTGTGTGTGGTGTGTGTGGTGTGTGTGGTGTGTGTTGTGTGTGTTGTGTGTTGTGTGTGGTGTGTTGTGTGTGTTGTGTGTGTGGTGTGTGTTGTGTGTGTTGTGTGTGTTGTGTGGGTTGTGTGTGTGGTGTGTGTTGTGTGTGTGTTGTGTGTGTTGTGTGTGTTGTGTGTGGTGTGTGTTGTATGTATTGTGTGTGTTGTATGTTGTGTGCGTTGTGTGTGTTGTGTGTTGTGTGTGTTGTATGTTGTGTGCGTTGTGTGTGTTGTGTGTTGTGTGTGTTGTGTGTGTTGTATGTTGTGTGTTGTGTGTTGTGTGTTGTATGTGTTGTGTGTGTTGTGTGTGTTATGTGTTGTGTGTGTGGTGTGTGTTGTGTGTGTTGTGTGTGTTGTGTGTGTTGTGTGTGTTGTGTGTGTGGTGTGTGTTGTGTGTGTTGTGTGTGTTGTGTGTGTAGTGTGTGTTGTGTGTGTTGTGTGTGTGGTGTGTGTGTGGGGTGTGTTGTGTGTGTTGTGTGTTGTGTGTTGTGTGTGGTGTGTGTTGTGTGTGTTGTGTGTGTTGTGTGTGTTGTGTGTGTTGTGTGTGTTGTGTGTGTTGTGTGTGTTGTGTGTGTTGTGTGTTGTGTGTGTTGTGTGTGTTGTGTGTGTTGTGTGTGTTGTGTGTGTTGTGTGTGTTGTGTGTGTGGTGTGTGTTGTGTGTGTTGTGTGTGTTGTGTGTGTTGTGTGTGTTGTGTGTTGTGTGTGTTGTGTGTCTTGTGTGGTGTGTGTGTTGTGTGTGTTGTGTGTGTTGTGTGTGTTGTGTGTGTTGTGTGTGTGGTGTGTGTGGTGTGTGTTGTGTGTGTTGTGTGTGTGGTGTGTGTGTGGTGTGTGTTGTGTGTGGTGTGTGTAGTGTGTGTTGTGTGTGTTGTGTGTTGTGTGTTGTGTGTGGTGTGTGTTGTGTGTGTTGTGTGTTGTGTGTGTTGTGTGTGTGGTGTGTGTTGTGTGTGTTGTGTGTGTTGTGTGTGTTGTGTGTGTGGTGTGTGTTGTGTGTGTTGTGTGTGTTGTGTGTGTAGTGTGTGTTGTGTGTGTTGTGTGTGTGGTGTGTGTGGGGTGTGTGTTGTATGTGTTGTGTGTGTTGTGTGCGTTGTGTGTGTTGTGTGTTGTGTGTGTTGTGTGTGTGCGTGTGTAAACAGTATAACTGAGAAGTAAGAGTCTAGTATAAACTCTGTAGACTATATAAACACCATCCCTGATTATAAAACAACATGCTCATAAATATATGACGGTTCACATTCTGTTTTTTACAGGCTAACAGAAAAGGGAGACGTTTGTTCTCTTCGAACTTGAAAGAATGGCTGGGCTTGTTCAACGTAATTCTTTCACCACCATCATGTCAACAGTTTACTTTCCACTTCTGTGTAATTACAACTTTATGTACCCCGCGGAGCAAACAAAACAGAACAACAAAAAAAAAAAAAAAAAAAAAAAAACTGAGTGATCTCTGGAAGGCATACGTGCATGCGTACCTATGTACGTACGTACTCGTAATAATCGACTCCATGTATTCATGTACAACTTTAGTATTATAGAAAATCAAATAATAACTATTACATTCGTGTAGGAAATCCCTAATATGGGATCGTGTATGACTCAATATGAATTATCATTTATTTAAACTCCAAGTCCGTAATACATTTACCCGATATCGTAGCATGATCTTTGTGACATTTTAGATAATTTCGCTGTATATTACTGCTGTTGACACCCACTAATACTTTCCAGCACAATAAACATCGCACACTCTCGTTTTTACTACAGAAAACATATTTCTCCCTTCATTCAGCTCTAAACTCAGTTTTCGTGGCTTGGAACACCTTACTGTCAGTAGAATACGTAGGAATCAGATAACGGACTGAGCCAACGGTGATAATAATGCTGCCTAAGCAGAGAGGAGAGGAGGTTCTGCCGTGGAAGTTGCGTCTCAGTTCAGACGCTGCATCGGTTCTTATAACTGCAAACGCCAGAGACATATCCTAGGCCTGGAACGTTTCCTTCTCAAACTTCCTCCTCCAATTATTTCATTTCCTGAATAAACAGTGCCACCACCTGCCATGCTTTGTAGTAAGAACGTGCGTAAAACATTACAAAAAATATACTGTGGTGTACTCATATAACTTTCTCTACGCTTGTACAAGCTATTCTTACACACGCTTACAAGGGATATCTCAGAAATGGTTCACTCGACAAGAAACTGTACTTGATATAAATTGTATGTCTTAATATTCTCATTTGTGTAGTAAGATTTTGTCTATCGCTTATGGTTTACCATTTATGCAAAAGTCATTCAGAATGAACAGGAATTCTGAAGAGTTAGGTACTTAGCCGAATAATTCGGTTAATTATTTTCGGACGATACGCCCCCACCCCTCTCTCTCTCAAACAGACATTTTTCTAAAAACCCTTTTTTGGGGGGGTTGGGGGATTCAGGGAGTCTCGAAACATGTGTCCTTGGTAAAATCGCGATAACGAATGTTTGAGTGAAATACAACAGCTCCTCTACTTAGTGTAAATACATAGTAGAGCAAGTAAGAATACAAATGTTAATCCGGTTGAGACAAGTATATTGGACTACATCGTGATCATCTGCAAAGTTTAATGACAATAAAAACTAAATAAAATGGTGTGCTTATTTCCTCTCACCCAGTTTTACTCACACAAACGCACACCCAGACCCGGACCCACACCCGCTCGCACACACACTCTCACACCCACACCCGGACCCACACCCACCCGCACACACACTCTCACACCCACACCTGCACCTACACCC
Organism: Tenodera sinensis; assembly: GCA_030765045.1. Taxonomy (NCBI): domain Eukaryota; kingdom Metazoa; phylum Arthropoda; class Insecta; order Mantodea; family Mantidae; genus Tenodera; species Tenodera sinensis. The sequence goes on along the minus strand of JAUKNM010000031.1, from coordinate 271,911 downwards.
ACCCGCACACACACTCTCACACCCACACACACACCCACACCCACACCCACCCGCACACACACTCTCACACCCACACCTCGACCCACACCCACCCGCACACACACTCTCACACCCACACCCGCACCCACACCCACCCGCACACACACTCTCACACCCACACCCGGACCCACACCCACCCGCACACACACTCTCACACCCACACCTCGACCCACACCCACCCGCACACACACTCTCACACCCACACCCGCACCCACACCCACCCGCACACACACTCTCACACCCACACCCGGACCCACACCCACCCGCACACACACTCTCACACCCACACCCGGACCCACACCCACCCCCACACACACTCTCATACCCACACCCGCACCCACACCCACCCGCACACACACTCTCACACCCACACCCGGACCCACACCCACCCGTACACACACTCTCACACCCACACCCGGACCCACACCCACCCGCACACACGCTCCTACACCCACACCCACCCACACACATACTCTCACACCCACACCCGGACCCACACCTACTCGAACACACACTCTCACACCCTCACCTGGACCCACACCCACCCGCACACACACACTCACACCCACACCCGGACCTACACCCACCTGCACACACACTCTCACACCCACACCTGGACCTACACACACCCGCATACACACTCTCACACCCACACCCGCACCCACACCCACCCGCACACACACCCTCACACCCACACCCGGACCCACACCCGGACCTACACCCATCCGCACACGCACTCTCACACCCACACCTGGACCTACACCGACCCGCACAATCACTCTCACACCCACACCTAGACCCACGCTCACCCGCATACACTCACACACCCATACCCGGACCCACTCTCACCCGCACACACTCCCACACCCGGACCTGCACCCACCCGCACACACACTCTCACACCCACACCCGGACCCACACCCACCCGCACACACGCCCCTACACCCACACCCGGACCCACACCCACCCACACACATATTCTCACACCCACTCCCGGACCCACACGTACTCGCACACACACTCTCACACCCACACCCGGACCTACACCCACCCGCACACACGCTCCTACACCCACACCCGGACCCACACCCACCCACACACATACTCTCACACCCTCACCCGGACCCACACCCACCCGCACACACACTCTCATACCCACACCCGGACCTACACCCACCTGCACACACACTCTCACACCCACACCTGGACCTACACACACCCGCATACACACTCTCACACCGACACCCGCACCCACACCCTCCCGCACACACACTCTCACACCCACACCCGCACCCACACCCACCCGCACACACACCCTCACACCCACACCCGGACCCACACCCGGACCTACACCCATCCGCACACGCACTCTCACACCCACACCTGGACCTACACCGACCCGCACAATCACTCTCACACCCACACCTAGACCCACGCTCACCCGCATACACTCACACACCCATACCCGGACCCACTCTCACCCGCACACACTCCCACACCCGGACCTGCACCCACCCGCACACACACTCTCACACCCACACCCGGACCCACACCCACCCGCACACACGCTCCTACACCCACACCCGGACCCACACCCACCCACACACATATTCTCACACCCACTCCCGGACCCACACGTACTCGCACACACACTCTCACACCCACACCCGGACCTACACCCACCCGCACACACGCTCCTACACCCACACCTGGACCCACACCCACCCACACACATATTCTCACACCCACTCCCGGACCCACACGTACTCGCACACACACTCTCACACCCACACCCGGACCTACACCCACCTGCACACACGCTCCTACACCCACACCCGGACCCACACCCACCCACACACATACTCTCACACCCTCACCCGGACCCACACCCACCCGCACACACACTCTCATACCCACACCCGGACCTACACCCACCTGCACACACTCTCACACCCACACCTGGACCTACACACACCCGCATACACACTCTCACACCGACACCCGCACCCACACCCACCCTCACACACACTCTCACACCCACACCCGCACCCACACCCACCCGCACACACACCCTCACACCCACACCCGGACCCACACCCGGACCTTCACCCATCCGCACACGCACTCTCACACCCACACCTGGACCTACACCGACCCGCACAATCACTCTCACACCCACACCTAGACCCACGCTCACCCGCATACACTCACACACCCATACCCGGACCCACTCTCACCCGCACACACTCCCACACCCGGACCTGCACCCACCCGCACACACACTCTCACACCCACACCCGGACCCACACCCACCCGCACACACGCTCCTACACCCACACCCGGACCCACACCCACCCACACACATATTCTCACACCCACTCCCGGACCCACACGTACTCGCACACACACTCTCACACCCACACCCGGACCTACACCCACCCGCACACACGCTCCTACACCCACACCCGGACCCACACCCACCCACACACATACTCTCACACCCTCACCCGGACCCACACCCACCCGCACACACACTCTCATACCCACACCCGGACCTACACCCACCTGCACACACACTCTCACACCCACACCTGGACCTACACACAGCCGCATACACACTCTCACACCGACACCCGCACCCACACCCACCCGCACACACACTCTCACACCCACACCCGCACCCACACCCACCCGCACACACACCCCCACACCCACACCCGGACCCACACCCGGACCTACACCCACCCGCACACGCACTCTAACACCCACACCTGGACCCACGCTCACCCGCATACACTCACACACCCATACACGGACCCACTCTCACCCGCACACACTCCCACACCCGCACCAACTCTTACCCGCACCCACACCCACCCGCACACCCGCACACACACCCTCACACCCACACCCGGACCCACACCCGGATCCACACCCACCCGTACACATACTCTCACACCCACACCCGGACCCACACCCGGACCTACACCCACCCGCACACACACTCTCAAACCCACACCTGGACCTACACCCACCCGCACACACACTCTCACACCCACACCCGCACCCACACCCACCCGCACACACACTCTCACACCCACACCCGGACCCACACCCACCCGCACACACACTCTCACACCCACATCTGGACCCACACCCACCCGCACACACACTCTCACACCCACACCCGCACCCACACCCACCCGCACACTCACTCTCACACCCACACCCGGACCCATACCCACCCGCACACACACTCTCACACCCACACCCGGACCCACACCCACCCGCACACACACTCTCACACCCACACCCGGACCTACACCCACCCGCACACACACTCTCACACCCACACCTGGACACACACCCACCCGCACACACGCTCCTACACCCACGCCCACCCACACACATACTCTCACACCCACACCCGGACCCACACCTTCTCGCACACACACTCTCACACCCTCACCCGGACCCACACCCACCCGCACACACACTCTCACACCCACACCCGGACCTACACCCACCTGCACACACACACTCTCACACCCACACCTGGACCTACACACACCCGCATACACACTCTCACACCCACACCCGCACCCACACCCACCCGCACACACACCCTCACACCCACACCCGGACCCACACCCGGATCCACACCCACCCGTACACATACTCTCACACCCACACCCGGACCTACACCCATCCGCACACGCACTCTCACACCCACACCAGGACCTACACCGACCCGCATACACTCACACACCCATACCCGGACCCACTCTCACCCGCACACACTCCCACACCCGGACCTACACCCACCCGCACACACACTCTCACACCCACACCCGGACCCACACCCACTCGCACACACGCTCCTACACCCACACCCGGACCCACACCCACCCACACACATACTCTCACACCCACACCCGGACCCACACGTACTCGCACACACTCTCACACCCACACCCGGACGTACACCCACCCGGACCCACACCCACCCACACACATACTCTCACACCCTCACCCGGACCCACACCCACCCGCACACACATTCTCATACCCACACCTGGACCTACACCCACCTGCACACACACTCTCACACCCACACTTGGACCTACACACACCCGCATATACACTCTCACACCGACACCCGCACCCACACCCACCCGCACACACACCCTCACACCCACACCCGGACCCACACCCGGATCCACACCCACCCGTACACATACTCTCACACCCACACCTGGACCCACACCCGGACCTACACCCACCCGCACACGCACTCTCACACCCACACCCGGACCCACACCCGGATCCACACCCACCCGTACACATACTCTCACACCCACACCTGGACCCACGCTCACCCGCATACACTCACACACCCATACTCGGACCCACTCTCACCCGCACACACTCCCACACCCGCACCCACTCTTACCCGCACCCACACCCACCCGCACACCCGCACACACACCCTCACACCCACACCCGGACCCACACCCGGATCCACACCCACCCGTACACATACTCTCACACCCACACCTGGACCCACACCCGGACCTACACCCACCCGCACACGCACTCTCACACCCACACCCGGACCCACACCCGGATCCACACCCACCCGTACACATACTCTCATACCCACACCTGGACCCACACCCGGACCTACACCCACCCGCACACGCACTCTCACACCCACACCCGGACCCACACCCAGATCCACACCCACCCGTACACATACTCTCACACCCACACCTGGACCCACACCCGGACCTACACCCACCCGCACACACACTCTCATACCCACACCCACCCACCCACCCGCACACACACACTCCCACACCCATACCCGGACCCACGCCTACCCGCACACACACACTCCCACACCCATACCCGGACCCACGCCTACCCGCACACACACACTCCCACACCCATACCCGGACCCACGCCCACCCGCACACACACACTCCCATACCCACACCCAGCCACCCACCCACCCGCACACACACACTCCCACACCCATACCCGGACCCACGCCCACCCGCACACACACTTGATCGCTGAATTTCTTTTGGCCAACTTTGCTAGATTTAGCCATTGCGTGGGGAAAGTCCGCTCCATCTGCAACCTTAATTCGGAATTATTCGGCTATGCAAATGGTATCACTGTCTTTTTAGAGGCCCTTTATTTAAATTAAGCTTAATTCTGTTTTAATCACGATCAGGTTTGTAATTAGTCTTTTACATATCTGAACTTCGTACTTGCAGCATTTAGTAGTTGTTTCATGCCTATATAGCGTACCTGGAGGTAATGATTTAACTACTGAAAGTCTTTTCATTGTGTGATATTGTAACGTGTATGTTTTTGTGTGACAGTGCATTGAAAGTATATTATACGCTAGGCAGCTGCCTGTAGCGCATACGTTAAATAAGTAATGGTTACATGTAGGAGCAAAACCTTCCCATGAATAGCTTCTACATCGCGAAGCCTATTGTATGCTCTGAATGAAACGGAGGGCAATCACCTCTCTAGAAAACACGAAAGCGATCGCTTTTGATGACATCAATAAAAAGATACCATATGGTGTAAGGCCATAATTGGCTTTTTAAAGCAACTCTAATAGAGTTGGTGTGAGGCAACCGTATAATAAAGCAGCAGAGTTCGAGGACACAGCAAGCTAATAAAGTATAAACGTTGGTGATATGCCGTTAACAGTCTAAATAAGTTCTAGTTTTAAAAATCTAACCTGACACGCCTTTATAACAAACCGAACTAAAAAGTAGAAAATAATTTTTAAGTATGAAGAATTTGTTCTTTAAGCCAAGTAGTTCATTATCTATAATCATTTCGTAATAAGTTTAAAATAAAAACGAATTTATATTAACAAAATAATAAATTTTATTGTAAAAAAGCGTGGGGTGCTTTTTAGATACTTTTATCATATATTTACTTTTTATAAATAGCAACCAATGAACTATTTATAACATTTTATGTCAGACACCCCACGCTTTTTTACAATAAAATTTATTATTTTGTTAATATAAATTCGTTTTTATTTTAAACTTATTACGAAATGATTATAGATAATGAACTACTTGGCTTTATAGAACAAATTCTTCATACTTAAAAATTATTTTGTACTTTTTAGTTCGGTTTGTTATAAAAGCGTGTTTAGTTAGTTTTTTAGAACTATTATTTTAAAGTTTTTAGTCTCAAATCTTTCTAATCAATTTGTTTCAAAATTCTTAGTTTGAAATCTTTTTAAAATTTCCAAGTTCGAAAAAGTTTTTAAATCACTTTTTTGGAACAGTATTAGATTACAATTACTGTTTACCTACACTATCAACTGTTGTGGACTTCCTGGCCCTGGGTATACTTCGATCTGCAGTCCTTTCCCGAAATCTCGTATCCCTCTCAGGTCCTCTCTCTGGACATCCACGTCATCCAATATATAATTATCTATTTATTTAATCAAGCAAGTTTCAGGGTACATGTAGACATGCTCCTTAGAGACATCTAAGATGTCATAATTGTACAATTTTCTATAAATTTAGTTTAGTCATTCTTTATCCTTACGATCCTGGTCAGGCCATTGGGACAAAGTCCTGATGATATTGTACTCTTATCGGTCCTTAACACGTGTGCACATTTTCAAGTTAATCAGACGTCTCAAGTTGGTGAAAATTACGTCGAAAAGTTCCGTTACATTGATAAATTTGTCTAACTAGTTTTGTTTATCCTGATGATCCTGGTCAGGAGCTCAGGATAGAATTATGATATTACTGTATTGTCATCGGTGCTTGACGTGTGTGCAAAATTTCAAGTCAAACATTTAAGTGGGTGAAAATTACGTCGAAATATTCCGTTACATTGGTAAATTTAGCTAAATATTTTTTTTTATTCTGGTGATCTTGGCCAGGATCTTAGGTTAAAGCTATGATATTATTCTATTGTAATTAGTGCTTGACGTGTGTGCAAAATTTCAAGTCAATCAGACGTCTCTAAGTGGGTGAAAATTACGTCGAATGACTCCGTTACATATATAAAGCGTGTAAAAACAGTTTCATTTTAGCGTGTTTTCAAAATATATTTTTTTTCGTTAGCTGAGACAGTTAGTTATTCATGTTTGTAGTTACTGTGGAATATTCATAACATGTCACTCAAAATCATTGCTGACGTCACTGACGTGACTTCCTAGACATCAATAACAGGGACTGTGGGTCAGATATAAAGAGCCCATGAAGTACCATAATCCAGTACACAAATGTTGATTTACGGAAATAGTGTAAGGTACAGAAATAACTTCTAATGCTGATGTTGTCTTTATATCGTGTACAAGTTTGGACTTACGTCAAATTTACTTTAAAATAAAGGACCTAGAATCTTCCTAAAAGATGAAGTCAAATGCCTGGTGCACCAGCCCTAGAGGAGTACAGGCCTACCACATAGCTTCTGTATTGGCGGTCATCAGCATCGATTTTATTTGCAGAATGATTACCTAAGCCGTTATGTTGTTAGTCACTGCGGTCACTTAGGAACCGTTTGTGATATAAGGCACTAAATACAAGTACCCTCAATCTAAGTACAAACTTTGCAAGATGATTTAAAATGACACTAAGTGCAAGTTGCCTTGCCTGCAGGTAACAAAGCTATCAACCTTTAGCTAAAATTTCACATCAGATTTCTTTTGTCCACGGTTTACACATTAAGAGAACGTTACAAATAAGCACATTACCACTCAGTTGTATTTATTCATAGGTAGAATTCTAAAAACAAGATAATATGAAACAGGGGCACTAAACGTTCCAGTTTGAACAGCTACTTCGAACGTTGTCTCACAACTGAATGTTTACGACGGGAGAGTCATGGCTGCTGGGGATCTAGGCTCCACCGAATAGACAGTGGCCAGTGCTCAGGGGCGTGCGCATTATTTCAACGGTCCCCTGTAAGCAGTGGGCAATATAGGTGTTGTTTCCCTACTTTAATCAAATTTTTGGAACCAATTTTCTTGGAGCCAAATGAAAGATAACAAATTTTGGTGAAATTTCCGAGCAGTGTTTCTGCATTCAGGAAAGTACAGATCTGGTGTGAATGCCGTATTTGGAGATTTAAATGGTCAGATGGACGAAACCACAGTTAAATCCTGATTGTACAAATTTTCAGGTTTTTAATAAATATATTAAACATTTTGTTTCCCTTAAATTTGTCAAAAATGCCGTATGCCCTTATAAGTAGTTAATGTATGATATGTGACATATATTTTCTTAAGACCCTGTCTGCGTAGGTGTTGTCTTATTTGTTTGACGCAGTTGCTCATAAATTTCGAAAATACCTTATTAGCACACACTACATTTCCTCCCTGAGAGTTTGAGGTAATGTTGAAGGAAGTTTTGATTACCTTATGAGCTTGGACCATGAATTCATTGACGATTCATTTACCCCCTAAAAGCAAAAGGAGTCATAGTTAATGTAATGCTAAAATACAAAACAGTGATTTATTTGGTCTCAAATAATACTTGTTGAACTCCAATAAAACTCGTGGAAATGTTTCATGCGTTTAAATGGCCCTTAAATTATTTGACTTGTCAAGTGTGTTGACAGTTTTGTACGCATTTCATTCTCTTTGGTCCTATGGACAGTTCTACACTCGTTCTTTTATTGCACCGTCAGTAAATCTAATGAATTTTGCATACTCGTTTCTGTTAATAACTAAGAAGTGAAATTGAACACTTTCGGCACTACAGGATACTTTTATTTAAGCACATGTTTCTGATACCTAATAATGTTGGTTAATCTGCTCGCTATAGTGAGTGAGTGAGTGAGTGAATGAGTGAGTGAGTGAGTGAATGAGTGAGTGAGTGAGCGGGTGAGTGAGTGAGCGGGTGAGTGAGTTAATGAGTGAGCAAGTGAGTGGGTGAGTGAATGGGTGAGAGAGTGAGTGAGTGGATGAGTGAGTGGTTGAGTAAGTGAGTGAGTGGGTGAATGAGTGAGTGAGTGGGTGGATGAGTGAGTGGTTGAGTAAGTGAGTAAGTGAGTGAGTGAGTGAGTGAGTGGGTGAATGAGTGAGTGGGTGAGTGAGTGAGCGGGTGAGGGAGTGAGTTAGTGAGTGAGCAAGTGAGTGGGTGAGTGGGTGAGTGAGAGAGAGTGAGAGAGTGAGTGGGTGAGTAAGTGGGTGGGTGAATGAGTGAGTGAGTGGGTTAGTAAGTGAGTGAGTGAGAGAGTGAGAGAGAGAATGAGAGAGTCAGTGGGTGAGTAAGTGGGTGAGTGAGTGAGTGAGTGAGTAAGTGGGTGAGTAAGTGGGTGAGTAAGTGGGTGAGTAAGTGGGTGAGTAAGTGGGTGAGTGAGTGAGTGAGTCAGTGGGTGAGTAAGTGGGTGAGTAAGTGGGTGAGTGAGTGAGTGAGTGGGTGGGTGAATGAATGAGTGAGCAAGCGAGGGAGCGAGCGAGCTAGGTCATTTGGGTCCGCAGTCAATATATCTGAACACCTGATTATTAGGCGTCTTAACTGGCCCCGCTAGAGCACCTGTCTACTGTGCGAGGGGTCCGTGGTCCGATTCCCGGCTGGGGAATCACTATCCTCCCCAGAGTCTGCAGATATGAATGAGAGTGTCAATGTGTGTGTGTGTGTGTGTGTGTGTGTGTGTGTGTGCGTGTGTGTGAGAGAGAGAGAGGGAGAGAGAGAGGGAGAGAGAGTGTGTGGTGCAATGTACAACAGGCCAAAAGACCCAAAAACCCACTGATAAGAGTTAAAACCATTATCTATACACAATATGTTACAAAAGAACTGCCACCGATAGTACCAATGATGTGAAAGAAAAAAAAAAAAAAAAAAGTGCAGTCGGCTCAAGTTTAGCAATTCTTTCATTCGCATTGCAGCTGTTAGCAAGCTGCGTTGCCCTTCGTCGACTTTTCTATCTGAAATTCGAAATAATAATTAGGGAGAAATTAAAAAGTGAGTGGAATCTAATTAGGCTACTTAAGGAGTGAAACACCGTTTGAGAAGGTGACCCATTCTAGCATAATAAGAATAGTAATGGAAGTATCACTTCTATGCATAGTCATGTTTAAGGCAGTATGGAATAAATAATTATACTTCTGAAGGATTTTTAAAAGGACATAACTGACACGAAATCCAATTATATCTGATGAAATCTACAATAGGTAGAATTTTTTGGCAATTAGAAGGTGAAATCGCTTACAAACACTAAGTGTACTGCTTAAAACTGTATGGGATTTTAACAACTGTAAACAAGAAGTTAATATAATTTTTCGGGATATCCACAAGTCAATGTGAAACGATAGCGGCTCTATTCAAGCGCAGGTTTCAGTCAGTGCAATTAGTTGACCATCTGTTGCTTTGAGGATATTGCGTAAATGGTGAGAGAGCATCCCAGACCGTGAATGGAGAGGGAAAGATGGAGAAGTACCAAATTTTAATTATCACATTTTCTTTTATGTGAAATGGCATTTTTAGCCGGTTTTCATTCAAAGTATATAATTTTGACCGCTCGCCTACCAGCTAGGCGAGACCCGCATGCGGTATTTGTGGTGGATGAAGCGTCGTCTAGGTGGGTTTTCTCCGGGTTCTCAGGTTTCCCCCGCCATGCATTCCACTAATTGCTCCATTATCACCCTTCCAATCATCCATTTCGCCTGCATTTCGTATCATCCTCTTTCTCACTATCATACCTGGTGCTTGGCTGACCACCTGCTTCCAGGTCTTCACTCTGTCCGGTTAGCGCGCTCGCCTACCACCTAGGCGGCCCGGGTTCGATCCCAGGGACCCGCATGTGGTATTCGTGGTGGACGAAGCGGCGTCAGGGCGGGTTTTCTCCGGGTGCTCCGGTTTCCCCCGCCATCTCATTCCACCGGTGCTCCATCTTCATTCCATGTATCATCAGTGTCACCGCCTGCGGTGCCGTAGTAGTAAAAGCGGGCGTTAAACACTACAACAACAACTCTGTCCGGTCCAGAGGTCTCTCTGCTCCCCGACAGGCGTCTGACCCTTGGCACTAGCGATTGTAAGTCCTACATAAGGGAAGGGTAATCAGGGAAAGAAGAAAGTAAGTATATAATTTTGGAAGCACAACAAATCAATGCAATATTAATAGCAGCAATAATAATAATAATAATAATAATAATAATAATAATAATAATAATAATAATAATAATAATAATAATAATAATAATAATAATAATAATAATAATAATAATAATAATAATAATAATAATAATAATAATAATAATAATAATAATAATAATAATAATAATAATAATAATAATAATAATAATAATAATAATAATAATAGTAATAATACTTTTATTATTACGATTAGAATCATCATCTTTGGTGCGTGTAAATCCCTAGCAGGTGCTTATCATCATCAGTGTCGTCATAATCATAGTCATCGCACTCTTGTCGTGCAAAGAACACTTCCATTGTCAATGTATGACCATTTCAAACATAGCGCGTTTGTGTACCAGTCATTATTACTGGTAAGGTTCAAAAATGAGAATGAGAGGAAGGAAGTAGCATACAGCTCATCCTACATTTCGCTTAGAGTTCATACACCACCGTATTTCAGTTCTTAGGTAACTCAGAGTTGGTTTGTGCCTATGTAGTTTCTATCCAAAAGTTAATACGCTACAAAATATGATGCGAGGATAAAATGAAATCACTATTGCGTACCACATCATAAAATTATAATATTCTTAATATCACAGGAAGAAACGATTTTAGAAAAGGTAGAAAGGAGGCGAGAAGCGACACAGTAAATGCAGGAGTATTTAATTGTTAGTAAATTGAAAACTAAAATAATGAATTGAATTCGCTTTTGCATTTAGCTAAACATCTGTATGAAAATGTTTCATTCTTAGTACATAATCAGCCTCGTGGTGTGGGTAATGGCGTTCCAACTCCTTCATTCATAGCTGCTCTGAGACCTTTCGCTGCAGTTTAACTTATCTTAAAGCCTTTGACCAATTTATACGCGATCTTTTGTGTTCTATACCATCGCAAGAACATCTTGTTGGGAGGAAGAATATCATAGTTAACGATACCAAGAGCCGAGGCCGTATTATTAGCTCTGGTATGACCATTATTACCAGCTAAAATGGATCTACGTTTCGCGCTTCTTGATCTGAAAGAGTAAGGGTAACAATCTTTCAACTAGAAAGTTACAGAAAAGCCCTCACTGTGTTGCTGCATCTTTTCATGAGTTTTGCCAATATCCTGTGTCCACTTCGGTTTTCTTTTTTTTTTATTATTATTATTATTATTTTTTTATGTTGTTGCTGTTTTGTGGTAAGCTCATCATGTGTTTACCCATGATTTCTATATTTTATGACTTAAAATATACTCTGCATCCTAACTCATATTATACATTCCCAATCATTATAGTAGCTACATTTCTGCGATATTTGTCTTTACTGCTGTTTATTCAGGGTTCAATATTCCTACGGTGTAACAATGCCTACAGTGCTTTATTATAATATATTTATTATCTGCATTTTTATTGAGGACAAAACCATTCCACAAAGTTGCTTAAATTCACTAACGATTATATCTACGTCTTACTTTACAATACAGACAAAAATGTCCAGCGTTTCTTGCACTCAGACCTTATTGTTACGTATTCCTACACGGTGCTCCCAAGAAAACCATTTTAGTCCCTAGAAACGCAAGGCTCTGCTTTCCTCTGAGGAGAAGATGTTGGCAGAATGCAGTGCAAACTGTTGGTACTTTCAAAAACTGTAAAGATCCCATTGCCACATTTAATGGACCAAAATAAAATGGTCTGTACCTGTCAGATGCCTGCCTCTCGCCGTCTAGACAAGTTTAAATCTATAGAACTCCCTCGCAAGAATGTAGGTGGAAAACTTGGATGTTTTCAAAAGGGACTTGGCATTCACATTGCACGTAATGAATTCGCTTACAAGGTGTGAATAACTTTTCAGTAGCATACTTGGATAATGTTTTAATAGTAGCAATGATGAGACATTGTTTGCAGCCCAGATGTGGCAAGGATTTTCATCAAAATATTGTTAATACTTCCCATATTGATTTAAATTTGTCAAAATGTTCTAAACATCTTAAATAACATAACAATAAATTAATATCTACTTCAAACAAAAGAACAGCCGTTATAAAATTCTGACATTGAATGTGACGAATTGTGAAAATAACCTGTCTTGATCCAGTATGTTTAAACCTGGTATATTTTTCTGCCGCTATCCCACTCAGAGAGGAAAGGCTGGGTAGGTACCACATTTCAAATTAAAATCCGTTCTCTTTGAAAATGCAAGGTGAAGAGTTTCAAGGAATTCCATCCCCAAAAGCGCACATGAAAACATTGTTGTTACTTTTTAGTTTCTCAAAGATTGCTCTTAACAATTTTGATTAAAATATCACCCTTTTGAAGTATTACTGTGACAAAAAAGCACATCTTGATTTCTTTGTACACGATATAATAAGCCTCGTCACTGTTTCTGAATCATCTGTCTTCTTCTTTTTCTTTTTTATCATCTATTCAAGGGTTACGGTTCTTTAGTCTGCTGTTCTGCCCGTTTCTTTCTCAATCTTCCCAAACGCTGCTTCCTTTCAGAATTTATGTCACAGTTGCTGAGGGCATATTTTGGCATCCTAACTAAATGTTGTCGCCATCTGCTGCCTTTTCACGCTATTTTATCTATAGTGGTTCCGCCTGTAATTCCTGTCTTACCTTCTCAGCTCGATATTTATTAAATAGGATATGACTTTCGGTCCTTCTTTAAAACGTTACTTTCACCATCTGAATATTTGTTTTATCCTTTTCTGTTCTTATTATAGATTTCCTTCCATACATCTCTGCTGGAGCAACAACAATGTTAAAGAGCTTTTTTTTCGAGTATCTCTTTCGGTCTTGGTTTTAAGGTTCCTATCAACATTCTCTCATACATTTCTGAACTTATTTCATTTTTATCCAGGTATACACCCTATAAATACGAGAGTAACATCCATAACATTTAAAATATTTCACCTGTTCCATTACTTTATCTTTCAGTACAATATTTTTCTTGCCGGAAACTTGCCCTTAAAAGCAGGCATTAGCTCTGTCTATTCATATTTTAAATTATTGTCTTACGTTAAATTATATAATTATCACGATTTGCATTTTTTCTTCACTATACCAGAAGAGTCAGCCGCGCCTTATTTTTTTGGAAGGTGGGCCACCCATCTAACGGCATGTGCGCCTTCAGTTTTGCGCTTGCTAAAATGTATTGCTTGACGTTCTTAAAGAGAGGAATGCCCAAAATTGAGGGCAAAAGTGGTTTAAGGGACAGAACGTACTCTTCGCTAAAGTACACCTCAAAAACATACGACTCGTTTACTGAGAGCGAATTCCGGTTTCCGGCCGATTTTACAAACTTTTTATTAGAGTATACATAGCAACGTAATTCAGTAAACGCCTCGGAAAAGATGGACCTATCATATGAGTACACTAACAACGTCAGCTAAAAAGAAAATGGTGGATTCTTGTCCTTAGAGCTGCTAAAAATCAGGAAAATTTAGAGACACGCCTCATCCATCATGGAGCCGTACAGTCAAAACGGACATATTATTAAGTAACAGTTTATTTAAATTTATGCGTGAACTACGCCTCGTGCATCTCAATTAATATGCATAGCAGCTTCTGCCAATTAAGTAATAATATTAAAACGTCCAGTAAATAATTAAACCTGTCTTAAAAGGCTAAATCAGGCACGAAAACTTTCGAGGTGCCAATGTCATAGCGCCAGTCGTACTATTGCACGCGGTACGTGCTCTCAGTCAAGTCTCGAAATAGCTGAATAGGATTGTGAAGTGTCATCTGCGCAAACCCCCAATGACACAGGTTCGAGTCTCAGCATTGTAAATATTCTTTTTTATGTTCATCAAAACTTGGAAACCGAATTCACAATAGTCAAATTATAAAGTCCCTGAGGGCTTAGGACATTATAATTTAAATCATTTTTGGTTGTCTGCATTTTGTAATTGAACAGATATAATGACTTCTGCCCCATTGGACTGGCATGATGTAGTGTGTTGCGAATGCCAACCCCTGCGTTCTCAAACGTATGCTGTCGCGCGATATTTTGTGCCAGTCTTTCATTATGTATTCGACAGACGAGTACGTAGATATGCTTTTGATCTACGGAGAAGCAAGGACAAATACACCAGTGGCTCAGCATCTATATCGGTAGAGATATCCAAATAGACGACAACCAACAGCAAACACCTTCCGGAATGTTGAAAGGCGTCTGCGTGTAACAGCGCCACTTGCTATAATGCCTCCTCATAGACACGCACCAGCAACATCGGGTGTTAATGCAGAAGCAGTTTTGAACGCCACCCAGAACAATCCGCATACTAGTACACGGTCAGTTGTTCAGGAGGTGAACGTCAGCCAATCTTCTGTAGTGCGAATATTGAACACTAATAAGTTCCATCCTTATCGTTTGCTTGTTGCAAAGCACTTCATGGGAGAGATTTCGAAGCTCGAGTAACCTTTTGTGAATGGTTGCTGGAGCGAGTAGCAAAAGTGATGTGGGATTCGCATTCAGGATATTGTTTTCTGACGAATCAAGATTCCATAACAATGGAACTGAAAATTGTCACAATATACGCTATAGGAGTGTTGATAATCCTCATTGGGTAAGGGAGGCAGCACTCCAAGAACAGTGGGTGTAAATGTCTGGTGTGGAATCTTGGAAGACCACCTTGTTGGACCATTATTCTTCGAGGGGCATCTAACAGGAGCACGCTACCTGGAATTCCTCCGTAGCTCACCCCTTATTACTAGGGAGTGTGCCACTGCAGGAGCGAATTACGATGTGGTTTCAACACAACGGCGCTCCTCCGTATCGGTCGAGGATCGTCTGCAATCATTTAAATGCTGCACATCCTAGTCATTGGATAGGAAGACAAGGACCAGTCTCCTGGCCTGCCAGATCACCTGATCTGACACCCCTTGACTTCTATCTCTGGGATTATTTAAAAGAACGCATTTATGCAGAGGAGCTGGGCAATCTAGAAACCCTTCGTCAGCGTATTACAGTGGCTTGTAGAAATGTTCAACCCGCCATGCTACACCAAGTCAGGGGCTCCATCCAACAGCGTGCCCAGGCGTGCATTACCCAAGGCCACCAGTTCGAGCACTTACTTCGTTACAGGAGTCGTGTTCCAGGAATAGAAAAAGGGTCATTCCAGCGCCGCTAAACCAATCACTATGAAACATTTTAATAGACAATAATTCACTGTCTGCAAAATTGAGTTGAACTTCCATGTTAAACTCTGACAATGTAATTTCCTTGCTTTCTGTGTCCAAGTGTGTATAAATGATCCTTATTTCAATTGCACCTACCTATAGCTATGTTTAAACAACTACATAATTGTAGTTCACCAATAAAGAAACTTCAAACAATGCCATAAAATATAAATAAAACAATAAAAATGAATATAATAACAGTTTTCAGAATAATAATTTGTAAACTATGAGGATTATAGGGTAAAAAAATTAGCACATGCAGGTGATTTGAACCACCTTCACAGCAGACAGATTACTTCGAAGTTTTGCGCTCGTTCCAACTGAGCTACCTAGTAACGTGTGAGGTAAACATTCCGTTTAAGATGTAATATTCGCTGGTTCCAGTGAACATTTGCAGAAGTGCAAACGTCAGCTGTCTAATTACGAATATATTAAAAGGCGATGTAATAACATCTATATTAGCACTAATTTCATCGAGTGTTTAACATCCATGTTAAATACGCGGGTAGAACCTAGTGTTGGGGTCGATGTTTTCATGTTGGAGTATAAAATGCGGATTGCATAAAACTCGAGAATAAGGGGCAGCTTACTCGCCTGGTATAATCACTATATTGTACTGTGGGTTATCTACATAGAAGAGATAACTTGCTGAAAATATTTTGCCAAGATAAATTCCTAAACAATTAATTAACTTCCATATTCCATGTAAATATTAAGTAAGGTTTCCGAGAGACAACGCTTTTGTGTTGAAACTGTGTTAGCGGGAATTTCTACTGTTAATTTTCCAATTAATTTAAATTCCGCGACTGGTAAAACAAATTGCAATAGCTTACATATGAGGAATGTAGGACTAATTAAACCATAGGACAACTTGTGGCAAATAGAAGTTATTGGCGCATTAGTATTTGCGAAATATAGGCTCTATTTGTTTGGAGTTGCACTGTTTAAAATGTTCAAAAGCTTTGCTTTTCTTTTCTTTCTTTCTTTCTTTCTTTCTTTCTCACAAGCCCATCTAAACTCTATAATTACACTAGCTGAAACACCGATGTTGCCGGTGGTTTGCCGGTTTATTCCTAGAACTTTTATACAGGTTTAGGGTCACCAGAATTTCCAAAATAAAAAGGAGCAACGTATATTACATTCATAAAATTTCACTTAACAGTTAAAACACTCAATTTGTTTATACCTAAAATGTTTGCTATACTTCTCATTTACATGTTGTCTAGTTATACTTTGATGAAGACCTGGCACTTTGCAATATTTTGAGATCATTGCTTGCAAATTTATGAAATTCTTCACACGCACTTCGATAATTTGCTGATACCTATAGTTCAGCCTTAAATAAGTCTACAGAACATCTGTTCCTTGTGTCACTCTACTTGTCTTTCATTAGAAAATTCTTTCTACAAATGCATTAGATCAGGGAATGCTAATCAAAACCCCTACCACTATATACATGTTCGAAACGTTACGTTTAGAGACGGAGGAAAAAAATAAACCCACACTTTGAAACCTTCTTTCTTCACACTTTCACACAAGTTATCATAATAGTTGTTTAACTCTACATTCAAGTCGTCATTACGAATTTCAGCACATATACTCCTCCTTGAAAATCCCTAAACTGAATTTCGGTAGACAAAGTAAAAGGTGTTAAGGAAGCATACGTACTGATTATCAGTAACGTCAAAGTTTTTATGCTAATATTTAATCAAATTTCTATAGAAATTACTGCAATGGGCACATATTTTCTTCTATAGTGATGGGGATGTATTGTGTTCCACCCAAAAATTGTACACCAAAATTTCACCAGGAATACACGTTATGAGGGCCCTGAAACAAAAAAGACGGCGCCGTGGCCGAGCGGTTAGCGCGCTCGCCTACCACCTAGGTGGCCCGGGTTCGATCCCAGGGACCCGCATGTGGTATTCGTGGTGGACGAAGCGGCGTCAGGGCGGGTTTTCTCCGGGTACTCCGGTTTCCCCCGCCATCTCATTCCACCGGTGCTCCATCTTCATTCCATGTATCATCAGTGTCACCGCCTGCGGTGCCGTAGTAGTAAAAGCGGGCGTTAAACACTACACTACTACTACTGAAACAAAAAATGGGCACTTTCAGAGAAGCGTCCAGGTGTGTGTATCCTTGGGTGTGCTCGTGTGTCTGTGAACAGAATAGCTGAAAAACGAAAATTCGGATAGGTACCAAATTTGGTATAATCATAAGTTCATCATTTTTAAGGATGCGACTCGAAGATTTTCAAGAAAATCCCCCCACTCCAGACTACCCTTTACATAGAACATTTTTTGTGGAATAAACCATTTACGAGATATTCCTGATTATTCTTTGAATTTTCTCATGCTTACAATTATCTCAAAAAGGCATACGTTATTAGTTATCTTTTTAATCTCTTGTCCATGTAAAGAGAATGGAATTTCATAGCCATCACATAGCGGCCAGCTCTGCTCTTAAAAGTTCTGACTGTCGCTGCGGTCTGCTGTGTTCCCTTACTGCCTTTGTACCTACAAGAAAATTAGCTATAGGACAATTTGTGCAAATGTTTATCTCTATTAACAAAGTAGGCACCAGAATAAGCGTCTGTAAGAATAGTTTGTACAAGAGTAGGGAAAATCATGTTAGTGCAACACACCAGATTTTTAGAAAAAGGTCCTGTTCTGTATGTGTGTGTGTGTGTGTGTGTGTGTCTGTGTGTGTGTGTGTGTGTGTGTGTGTGTGTGTGTGTGTGTGTGTGTGTGTCCGTGTGCCTGTGAATAGCATAACTAAAACACAAAAAGTCGGTTAAATACCAAACTTTGAATTTAAATTCAGCATCTTCCAAGCTTGCGACACGAAGAGTTTCAAGAAAATCCCCCACCCGAAACTAGCCTTTACGTGGGACTTTTTAGAAAATTTCTATTTTCTCAAAAATGACTAACATTTTTACTAAAATACGCACGATTAATATATTTTCTCATGCCAAATGAAACGTATATCTTGAATTTTCTGGGAATAGCCTCTGAGGTCAAAATCTTACTACACAAAAATTGTAGATATCCTTAAAATACAATTTATGTTAAATACATTCTTTTGTGGAGTGAATCAATTCCGAGATATGCTACGCTACCTGTCTCAATAATTTCATTTTTCTTAAATGGGAAGTCGTTCTTCGCCTTTTATATCTTGGCCATGCAAAGCGAATGCAACAGTGAGTGGAACACATCAGATGTTTACTTTCTCTACTACGTATAGTAAGTAGGGGAAGTATTGCATTCCGTCAAAAAAACCAATATCACAGGAAATACGTATTTTGGGGTCCCCTGAATCTAAAACAAAAAGTATGTTTAGAAAAATGTTTGTGTGTGTCTGTGAACAGCATAACTCAACATTCAAATTCTGTTAAATACCAAATTTGATACGTAAGTTTCAGTGTATTCCAAGTATATCACACGAACATTTTGAAGAAAATTCTCCGACCCCAGACTGCCCTTAAATGGAGCATTTTTCGGAAAATGTGATTTTCTCAAAAGTATGTCTACAAGATTTCTATTAAAATACAACTGTTTAAGATATTTTTGTGACGAATGAGATGTATCTTGAACTTTCTGTGAATATCATCATCAGCCCTCTACAGTCTGAGTGAAATTTGCAGATCCAGAAAACCGTAAGAGATAGACAAAATCTTACTACACAAAATGTAATTTCCTTAGCACGTAGAATATATGTCTAATGCATCTTTTGTAGAGTAAACATTTCGGAGATATTCCTTTATATTTGCCTCGATTTTGCAACAATATACTTTTCTCAAACGGGAGGTCATCATTCATTTTTTATCTCTTGGCCATGGAAAAAGAACGGAATTTCAAAGGCATCTAATAACGACCAGGTTTAACTGTTGATTAAAGTCTGCTGTACTCCCAGTCTGTAAGAGTAGTTTGTACAGGAGTACAAACACATTGTATGTGAGTGCAACACATCAGATTTTTATTGTAAGCTTTTGTCTTATCCCTTAGGGAGCATCAATTGCACATAATTGTAGAACATTAATTTTGAATGAAGAAGACTTCACAGATTATTTGCTTAAAATTCCAATTGGGCCTTTTATGTCGCACAAATATCTTAAACAGCTGGTATTCTACTTAAAATTATTAGAGCCATTTACAGCAAATCACTAACAACAAAACTTGTTCATATAAAGGATAGTTTGGGGTAGGAAATTCATAAAATCTTTCATCGCTATACTTCTTAAAAATGCTGAACTTAAATATCAAAATATGGTGTTTATCAAACAGTTCGTTTTTTGACTTATGTTCCTCAGTCACGCGGGTGCGTGCACCGGCAAAGTGATGGTTTTTCTTAAACTGTAAAGTATAACTTCACTAGCGCGAACTCCTTTAAGACAAACTCGCGATTAACGCAAAAAAAAAAAAAAAAAAAAAAAAAAAAAAAAAAAAAAAAAAAAAAAAAAATTGCCCCGGTGGGAGCACACTAGTTCTCATGGGAAGTTTTATCAGTTAACACGAGTTTCAGATGGCAAAGAGGAAACAGACAGCTCTAAATGTACAGGTAAACCTTAAGATTGTAGATGAAGTGGCACAAAGATAACAGCAATTGTAGAGCAGTTTAGAATTCCCAAGTCTATTTTATCTACGTAATTAAGAATCCAGAAAAAAATCATAAAGTTGCTGCATCAGGTTCCCGGAAACAAATCTGAACGACTTCGTAGTGCTAAGTATGAAGACATCAAGTTCTAACTGATAGAATAGTTAAATCATATATGTGCGTCTAACATACCTTTAAATGGCCCTATGACTCACTCAAAAACAAATGAAATTTGTAAAAATGTAGGCATCGAAAACTTCAATTGTTCTGCTGGTTGGTTGTATCGATTCCATAAGAGACTTTCAATATCATCTGTACAGACTTCTTCCAAGAAAATAGAGTAATTCGTGAGTATTAGTACTTATACACCACTTTATAGTGTTATAGGTCTACAGCAGTGAAAGACAGGTATCACTGCTGTGACGTCAGCTCACTCAGCTCACATGCTCCCAGCGAAAGCCAGTTGAACGTGTGACGTCACAGCGGGCAAGAGGAAATGGCATACGGGACATCGTAATTTTAATGCTGACTGTTTTAATTACGGAATAGTCACAGATTATAAATAATTACATTTCGGCTTAATGCCGAAATTCTAGTTTATGTGAACAGTCATGTTATAACGGCAATAGAACAGAAATTATAACTATTTTGCCTGAGCTAGAGGAGAGCTATACAGAACTATTAGGCGGACATTTTCCGACATTTGCCGTTACGCTTTTCTTTAACTAGTTTGCCAATGTTAGGGCGTAATGTAGGGCACATTTGTAACTGAAGACTGCATGCTAGATTGTGATCTGACAGTGTGCTTCGGGATTTTGACTTAGGAAGGTTCATAACAGAAAAGAATTGTTCGTACACATACGTAGAACCAAACATACATAATATCCGTGCAACAAGGGCATACAACCTCAGAGATCTGGTTTGAGGAACATTCTTATAAAAATAAGCCAAGTCTTCCTTGTGTTTATATTTGTCCTTCTGTAAATTTATCAATTCAGTTTGCTGCCTGCTAGAAACATTAACATCCAAAGATCTGAAACGTATTTGACAATGTTTCTACATCTTGAAGCTTGGTCTCAAACTAGTGTGAAACACGGGGAACTGAACACAAACACAAAAGCACTACACACCACACTACACAACGTACAAAAACACAAAATAAAAACAAAATTCGCAATAACGCCGTTGAGAACCCTCACACAACAAATAAAAACCCTCAGACTAGGCTGAAGAGGGTTCTCCCTAAACAGCTCGGGCATGTTGTAAACATGCCCAAATAACATATTTCATACTCATTCAGTTTCGTGCGAGTAGCGCCGGTGATCTAGGCAGCATAGCAATACACTGCTCTCGCCTGACGTCACACGAACGTATAAGCTGGCTTAAATACGTCACACGGCTCGAAGTTGTCTTCCCCTAGTCTACAGTAATGTAAAATTATTGATACTGTAGTGTATTGCGCATTACTGTACTACTGTACATGTATACATATTAAACCCGTGTTTTTCACTTAACAAGAATTTTTTAACACAAACTCCTGAATTTTCGGTTGTGCTAAAAGGTTATCCGTGTTAAGAGGTTATGCGTATATTTCCGGCAAATGTTTGATGTAGAATTTTTGGGTGAAATGCAGTACTTTCTCCGCTAAAAAGATACGTAAAAGTGGGAGACCAGTACAAAAGTGTTTAGCGTTACTGATGTAAATATAAGCGAAAAAACGCATATAGTGGTATAGAAACCATATTTTAGATATTTGCATTATCCCTTACATAACCACCACCCCTTAACGGTGATTAATTTATGTCAGCTACTTGCATATTATAGAACCAACATAATAGTGCCAGAAAAACCAGACATAACAGACTGCATCATTTATGAGTCACCATAATATTTGGTTTAGCAGTTCGCGTTTGCCGAGCACCACATTAACCGGGAATTCAAATTCCCTCCAGACATATTTATTATTTAAGTGAAGTGGTCTTAAGAAAGGGACGGCTAATGCCAAACACAAGGTTTTAATGTTATATATTAAATCCTTGCATAATACCTTATCATCTGCTGGCTTTAATAAAACGTTACACTTCATTTAAAATATGGTTTTAAAAGTTTTATATAAGAAATGTTATGAATCTCTTGGTATAATAGGTACACTATTAAATTGTTGTAATATTAACCTATTATCTTGTTTGCGTATTTTGTCAAAGCTCTTTACTTGTGAACGCAATGACAGGGATTCAAATTCCGCCAGGACCGACTTCTATGTCTGAGGAATTTTTCTAGATTTTCCTACTCCTCATAACTAGCAAATGCGGGGAAGATACCGTAATGGAACCTTTCCTTCCCAAAGTAGTTTCTCAATTATTTAATTTCAGCCTTTCACCAGTGAGCGTCCACCTACAGCAATAAGAGTGGGCATTAATTGTCAAAGATTTTCATTATAACAGGATAGCTTCCTATTATTTTCTTAATAAATTGTGAATAAACTTACATTTCTGAAGTCGCATTTAATATCTTAGTAATGAGATACTTTAAATAAAAATCTTACAAAATGTTATTTGACGATACAAGATAAAATTGCAGATTTTTTTATCTTTAATACGCCAGGGTTGTCGTCCTTTGGCTATCCAAATGCCACCTTGTCTCATTTACAAGGTTTGTAGTTCGCCACGTTACTGTTTAGTTGAAAACTGTTACTGGTTATGCGTCGACTGTGCAAGGAGAATATACCTTTCCCCTCTCTTTCAACCCCTCATTTGTCCTGTAAACTCAGTTTAAAGAAACATATTATACTACGATGAAACAAATTGCCTGAGGATCATTGTTGCTTCAGAGTATTCGATAGAAAATTGCAAATTTCTACAATTCTCAGCCAACTTTGTTGAAACTTTTATTATAAATTTTCAGCACAATTTAACCAGCAAACTAATTTCTGCAGACATATATAACTGAATTTCCAAAATAATAAATTTCACTGAGTACAATTTGAAGTAGTATGAAGAATATTGAAATTAAATCTTTCACGTATCGAAAATTTGAATCTCATATTTTGAATATTACTTCTCGAGTTTGTTTACAGTCAAAGATTAGATTAAATATTCTGTAGTATTAAACTTTTCCGAAACCGGATAGTGAAGTGTGTAAGACTTTTAATTCTTTGAAAATCTATCTTATGTTATCAATAATGTGCATAACCTAGGTCCCATGGACCCGAGAGAGATTAAGGTTTTAATTGTTTTATGAAAGAGTTAAAACGGAGTTCCCATTCAGCAATTAAACTCTTCTGCAATGTTCAATAACCAGAGACACAATTTGTTTGGATCGCGATGACACGGAATATGTTAATACGCAATAAAAAGGTTTCAGAATTAATCCTTTTACGATTGTCGTCCTAATTACCAACGTTTACTCGTGATTAAACGCGAATTCTTATACAACTCGCGAAATGAGTCTTTATTTACCATTTAACACAAAACTAATAATTTATTGCGGTATTTACTCGCGAAATGAACGTTTATTTATGATGTAACATGAAATCAACATTTCTTTGCGATGTTTCATGGGAAACTGACGTTAAAAGATTTATTTGAGGTATAAAACAAGATGTTTCACTTTTTGTGACATAGAAAGCCAGATTCGAGGTCAAGGTCAAGAGTTCAAGCTCAGTGTGGCTGTAAGAAATGCAACTGTTTACAATAAGCAGGAAAGGTATATGCGAGCGGCAGGGAAGGTAGTTTGACAGATAACCAGTGGCGTACGTGAACGTTCAATGAACGCATAGAATAATATACCTTCCATGTTACAGCACCGCCACTGGAGCAAAGTATCGGAGACAACAACCCCCTCCCCTCTATTGGTTTTACCGCACTCAGCTAAGAAACACAGCTCGATTGGAACGATAGGTTCAGGCGTATTTTATGGAAGGCTGCAATAGACAGCAGGGAGCGCGAGTTTAATGTCAAAAATGGCGGCAGTTTAACTCTGAGTTTGTTTCATGTTTTAATGCCCCCTTGAGCCAAGGTGAGTGATAGTACAGTTACATTAAAACAAGTCCATTCTGACAGTTAGGTGCACACATACGCCTGAAAGTGTTTCCATGACACCGAACGCCGTCCTCCGTGGTCTAGGGGTAACATGCTTGCCTCTGGTTCCCTAGGCCGCGGGTTCAAATTGGGCGGAGGATGATGAGTCTGATGACTTTTTATGCGTGTAATAGTGCTTAGTATGCCTTTCTTCGGAAGGGAAGTAAAGCCGGTGGTCCTGTGTCATGGATTTACGGCATGTAAAAGAACCTCAAGCCTGATAGAGAAGCCTATGAGCAAAATTAATGGTCCTTCATGCCCAACGTAGGATTGGATGCTGAGAACCACAATCTACGTACCTATATTTCAATTTCTAATGGTGATCTTTCAGAGTACAATATTTTGTCACATGAAAGAACCAATATTACAGCAGGAAACTTAGAAACCATGCTTAGTTATTTCAATGAACATGCTACATATAACATTTGAAATGTAAATTATAACAGTAATATTTGATATTTTATTTCGCCGCTTTTAGCCCACTTTGAGCCTTCTTTTTATACCGACATTCACAATTTTATTCACCATAAAATTGTGTCCCTATCATTAACACATTAAAGGTAGCGTTGAAAATCCGTGTCGTTGATTTTGAGTGACACTTATTTTCTTCTTTGTACCACACATTTGCACCAAATATGTCAGATGGATCCTGTATTGCAGTGTCATTAAATTAGACGGATTGTAATTAATTATATTTTGTTGGTATTTGGAGAATACATTGTTGCAACGCTGTTCAAATGTCAGAGAGTGTACTTCTAGGTCGTTCAACAGAATAAAGCATTGCAATAGACATTTTTGAGTCTGTGAAGCAGTACGAAATGCAGCACTGTGTCTTCAACATTTGGGAGAAAGGTGTTAGTATAATGAATAGCAGGTGTATGCCTACAGTGAATACAAGAAGGGAGTGCTTAGACAATTTCATTACATTATTCGTTATCAGATAGAATGTCGGAATATACATCTAATAAACGGAGCGGGAAAGAAAACAGCATACCTACGTGTTTGAAGTCCAAATTTTTAGCCAGTTGTTACTCAGTGCCTATCTGAAAATGATTTATCTTCAGAGATGTGATGATTCCGATAAAAACGATGAAGTTGTTGCTCATGCATGCAATGTTTTGAATGAAGAATCAAGCAGTGGTGATATGAGGATGGTGATAATTAAGCAGCGGATTCTTAAGTAAATATTTTTCTCTAGGAGTTTTCACTTCATGAAGGCACAATGGCTCTTATGAAGAATCCACGCAGCGTTGCCACGTATGTTCCTCTGCCGCCGTTACAGCGCTTTCGTTCACAACCAGGTTATTATTATTATTACTATTATTATTATTATTATTATTATTATTATTATTATTATTATTATTATTATTATTATTATTATTATTATTATTATTATTATTATTATTATTATTATTATTATTATTATTATTATTATTATTATTATTATTATTATTATTATTATTATTATTATTATTATTATTATTATTATTATTATTATTATTATTATTATTATTATTATTATTATTATTATTATTATTATTATTATTATTATTATTATTATTATTAGTATTAGTATTAGTATTAGTATTATTATTATTATTATTATTATTATTATTATTATTATTATTATTATTATTATTATTATTATTATTATTATTATTATTATTATTATTACTATTATTATTATAATCATCATCATCATTATTGTTGTTGTTATTGTTATTTCTCAACATTTATCTGGAAATAAACTTATTGCTGCTGCGACTCGTGTGAATTTGTGACCGTTATTGATAGATGGAAAATGACGACATAGTGAACAGTCATATTTGGTGGCGTGTAAGGAATATCTGGAGCAGTGGCGTGTGCTGGGATTGTGGCTTGGGCTACCACAAGGCCGCGGAAAACTGGAGAAAAACAAAGGAAAAACTGGTTCCTTCTAATGCATGTGTATGTAAGACACTACCATGGCCGCGGAAAACTGGAGAAAAACAAAGGGAAAACTGGTTCCTTCTAATGCAGGCATGTCAAACAGCACTCGCCAAGTGTGAAAATATTCCCCTATTTAACCTCCCTTCAAATCGGAGAACGAGAAAAACAAAGCGAAAACCGGTTCTACTAGCGCGTGCTACTGCAGTTAAGGAGGGGTGGACTCCTCTCTTCACACCCTGGGAGTGATGTTGGACATGCCTGTTCTAATGCATGTGTATGTAAGACACTGCTCTTTAGGAGGGGAGGGACTATTCTGTTTGCGCCTTCGGAGTAAGATTCGTGCCTGGGTTAAACCATTCGCCTCTCACCAGAGCGACCCAGGATCGATCCCAGGCCACCGCATATGGGACTTGTGACGGACAAAAGGTGGGTTTTCTTCAGGTTCTCCCGTTTCCCCCGCCATCTCATTTCACCAGTACTCCATCTTCATTCCACTTATCATCAGTGCCACGCCTGCGGTGCCATATGTAGCAAAAGTGGGTGTTAAACACTGCAAAAAGCTAGGCCTAACAGATCCGGACAATAAGGGGTTGTTGATAAATTGTTAATTTTATGAACAGTGTATTTAAATACATTTTTCTTGAAACAGGCTAAACAACAATTATAAAAGTAAAATAAACAGTTTTCCTCGTACATTTTCTGTTTAGGTATATACACATGCATTCTCACCGTCTTTCCTTAAGGGTAAACTCCGTTGTCCCAATATCAGAAAACTATTTCTCGTGGTGTGTTCTCAATGAAACAAATATGTATTTTTCCACCGATAGAAGATCCAAGTTGCTCAGGCCAATTGGTCCTTGTGTTGCCCGTAAATAATAGTTTATTCGTTTCAAGACTGAAAAACTCCTTTCCGTGCTAGCAGCAGTGGAAGGAAAATAATGTTAAAATCAGTTCACATAGCTTATGAACTTCATGATATATAGCATCAAGTTCATTTGATTACACATCATTTGCAATGGTTTGAACGTACTTGTTAGAAAATGTTTCAGGTTGGTCCCGTAGCTCAGTCAGTAGAGCACCTCCCTGTCGTACATCTGGTCCCAAGTTTGATTCCCGGCAGGGGGATAGGAATTTTTCTCCAGCCTAGATTATTCCTCATCCTCCCCAGAGACTGGAAGTATGAATGAGAATGTGTGTGTGTGTGTGTGTGTGTGTGTGTGTGTGTGTGTGTGTGTGTGTGTGTGTGTGTGTGTGTGTGTGTGTGTGTGTGTGTGTAAATTAGAAATCTGATGTGTTGCACACACATGATCTTCTCTACTCTTGTACTAACCATTGTTACAAACTCTTATTCTTCTATCTTCTTCGTGTTAGTTGAGATAAACATTTGCAGAAATAATCTTGTGGCCCGTTTTCTTGCACGTGCAACGGGAATATGGGAATACAGTAGGCTTTGAGCGATAGTCAAATTTTTAAAGGTTTGAAATTTTGTTCTCTTTGTACGATTAACATATAAAAAATGAATAGCCGTGTTCCATTTGATAGAAGTATAAGTTCTCCAAAACTGACACAAATAACAAGGCATATCTCCAAAATGGTTCACTCTACAAAAATGTATTTCCACATAAATTGTGTTTTAGCAAGATCTACATTTTTTTTCTAGAAAATCAATGTAAGGTGTAGTTTAAGGTGGAGTAAGTTTCTTTAAAGTCTTCGTGTCGCATCCTTGAAAGACATTAAACTTAAATACCAATTTTGCTCTTTAACCGACTTTTCGTATTTGAGTTATGTTGTCCACAGACTGACAGACACACACACACATATGAACCTTTTTCTAAAAATGCTTTTTTTTTTTTTTTTTTGACTCAGGGATCCACCGGTGAAATCTCGACATCGAATTTTTTGGTGGAATACAATACTTCCTCTATTTTAGTACATGTAGTAAGAAATTAAAAATAAGGGAACACTTTCATTTCATTTTTCAAAGACAGTCTACCGGAATAGAAAGCGTATGGTTCTCTCGGTTCACATTATGCATTTGTTGGAAAATGTTCATCGTAATTCGCAAAATGTTTAGAATCCTGTAAGGCCAGAAACTTCAACTGTTTCTGTGACTCAAATCTTAATTTACTTTGAGTTATCAATGTGTTCAGGACTTCACAGAACATCCTTAAATGCGAAGAATGGATTTCATCTTCGCGACAATTTCTCTTTTTAGGAGTTTTTTCGTCTTCTTTATGACAAACGCAAATAGTTTCTGACCATATTTCTTCAAATCCTATGTTTCTTATTGTTAATCTCTTATGTTTATCCAAAGCTATGATTAAATACGCTAAAATTGGAAAATCCGAAGCGTTTTCTTAGTTGTAAACAACGGGAATGGCTAGCAATAAAGTTTATTTATTATTTATTTATGCCAGCAAGCTTACTGCTGGTGTTTTTAAACACACAAGCCGTGTGTGGGCAATGTTTAAGAGGTTGAATCAGAAATTGAAAAATTCAATGCCATAGCCGGGATTTAAACCACGGATCTTCCGCTTTATCGAGCGGCTGCTTTAACCACTAAGCTACCATGACCAACTTGCCAGTACGATATTAAATTCACCAGCTGATTCGTACTTTTTCCCGGTTAACCACAAGGGAATCTCACATCAGAGATAAATGCCCCAAGGGCGACTTACAATTGTAAGTACTTTACGTCCCGGGTTTAAATAACCTTTAGATGGTAATTATTATTTATTTATGCCAACAAGCTTACTGGGAACATGCTAGGAGCTGCTGTCCATTTACGGGTGGTAAGCACCTCTAACAATAATTAATAAACTTCTCTTATCTAAGTGAATTTAAGTACATTATTTTAACGTTATTACCAAAAATTTTGACATTTATGCGAAATATTATATGCTTTTAGCACATAAAAGTAAATATTTTGACCTTATTACCACATAAGAATCCGCTCCCCTGTGATAAAGATGTAATTAGCAATACTTCTGGACAGGTACCCAATGAAACATGTAACAGATATATTGCTCCAAATGTCTTGTGTTGTGGTTTTGGTGTGTTTAACGCCCGCTTTTACACATACGGCACCGCAGGCGGTGACACTGATGATACATGAAGATGGAGCACCGGTAGAATGAGATGGGGGGGGGGGGGTGGAGGACCCGGAGGAAACCTGCCCCAGCGCCGCTTCGTCCACCCACATGCGGTTGCCTGGGATCGAACCCGGGCCGCTTTGGTGAGAAGTAAATGGTCTAATCGCTGTCGCCGCTGCTCGAAATACTATCATTAACATACATAAGAATACGAAAGAATCGTAAAACGGGGTTAACATGCATAACATACTGGTATGGGGGTACAAAGTACTCATTTCAACGTGAAGGCTAAAACATCCTATTGTTACATCATGAAAGAGAGGGTAGAAAAAACAAGAACAAGTGTACCAGGGTTGCCAACTCTTACGATAATTATGGGGACAGACGATAATTATAATGTTTGTACGATGGTTGTCAACCCGTACGATAATTATGGGGTTGTACGATAATTTGAATGTATGATAGTTCGATATCAGCAAAATATCATTTTCATTGGTTTGTCACTCCAGCGAAGTGAAACTAATTACAAATAACACCACTTTTGTCCTCATTGCCTGTCTCCACACCATAGCTACTAAGCCTGTTACCCCTTATCCTCTTATTGCCAGTGTGCCCAGGTCTGATAATCTCAAAGGAGAAGGCACTGTTCAGAAAATTGACGACCAATGTAGAAAACTCGGAATACGTGCTATTCCGTGTGAAATAAAGAACATGCCTGAACCTGACAGTTTCTGGAGTGCTGTCAAACATATGTCACCTTGGCGGAAATACTGATTTCAAAGAACTAGCGGCCTTTGCATTATCAGCGGTTTCCTTGCCCTACAGAAGCACTTCTTGTAAAAGTTTTCTTTTCTAAAGTGGGTTTAATAAAAACCAAAGTTAGAAACAGATTGGTACTAGATACGGTAAATTAACTCATTTTGTCGTCTCAACTTATGAAAGAACGTGGTGGTTCTTAAAACCTACAAGTCACCGAGAAGATGTTAAGGTTTATCTCAACAACAAATTGGTGCAATGCTGCAATGGTTGAGGAAGCTGAACTTTCACATGAATAGTGCGAGAAACATAAGGGCTAAAGTTATAATATTTGTTGAGGTCATCAATCTTGTAAGTGGATATAATAAACATTATTACTCTTATATTTTCATAAGTATTATACTGATATTTTTATTGTTGTAGCATTTGCTTTATGATGTACGATAATTTTGAATCCAAATCTATAATTTTGAGTGGCTGGTACGATAATTTTACTTTTAAATGTTGGCAACCCTGAAGTGTACAAAAACGTAGTCAATAGCTAGTTCAACATCAAGGTCAAAACATCTAGTGTTAGATCATGAAAGAGGAGAGGGTAGAAAAAACAAGAACAAGTGTACAAAAACGTAGTCAAAAGCTAGTTCAACATCAAGGTCAAAACATCTAGTGTTGGTTCAAGAAGAGGAGGTGGCAGAAAGACAAGAACAATAGTAAATAACAGTGAAGAATTATCTCTAAATAAGCGTGTGGTTATCTCAGGTTAGATATAGAGAGGCTGTAAGCAACGCTCTAGACGTTATCCTCATAAGTAGGGCTCGGAAGTTCATGCCCTAAAAAACACTGAAATATGCATGCAACTATGCTCTTAAAAACTTCAAAATATGCCAAGAAATATGCACTATTTCATTAGAACAGTTCATGTCCCTTTGCAGTAGACGAGTTAGTGTAAATAATAAAGTTACCTTATTCCTTAGAGGTTGAAGCAGAAGTGGTCCCGCTGCTAGTATTAACTGCTAAATTGCAGTTCACAACCAACACTACACAAATTTTCAACAGTAAAACGTCGTCTATTGTCTGGCAAAACACTTTTCTAACGTGAACAACTTCTTTACACGTCACAAGATGTTATAGGGGCACATTTAAATGATGTTAACTGTTTCACAGAGAGAGTCAACTCCCTTGGTGTGACAGATGGTTTTCTTTCGAGGATGTCTCGAATATCACACATCTGTTTATAACCAGAATTTTTTGAAATTATATAATTCACTTTCTCTTTCACTTTTTGTCCTATGCTACCAGGAACCGAACTTAGATCATATATAGTTTTTTCAAGCACAGCAAGTGATTCATGCAAAGGAAATCCTACAGCTTCCAATGCCGTTATGGCTGTTGGTAAGAAAGAAAAATGGGCAGATATGAAACTAAGATCCTTCTTTAACCCAGTCTCTGACAGAATATTTTGCACAGTTTGTATTGATGAAGCATCGTTCGAGTCCAATTAATTAACAACCTCTTCGATTATTTCTACGTGCACAGCACAATATAAAACTGCATCGACCCATGTGCCTCATCGCGTTAACACCGGTGTAGGAGGAAGTCGGATATTAGGTGCTGTTGACCTAAACAACTTAACTCTTTTAGGATATTTAACCAAAATTCTCTTTGTACTGGGCACAAATCTATCTACCAGTGGGAAAGAATCGCGTATTGTCTCAGAAATTCAATGAAGAGCGTGTGCCTAACAAGTTATATGAATTAAGTTAGGAAAAATACCTTACAGAGTTTTCCTGATTTTACCATATAAGGTAACAAATAAAAGCAACCAGTTGTATTCGATTCCACATGGGCATTGTAATTTGAAAGAGTCCATCACAAGCTGTGTCACAGTTACATTGTCAGTGGCCGACAATTTGCACATGTTAAGGAGATAAGCTGTAGTCTTTTGTTCATTGTTTAAGGCACCCACGATTATATTAGCAATAGAACGGCATTCAGAATCAGAGGTTTCATCAACAGACAACCACACAAACTGATCCGCTAAATTTTGTATATTTGACAATACGTTATTGTAACAATGCCCTACATAAGTCTTACGCAGTGTACCTTCTTCAGCCACATGTTGTTGAGTACACTTGGCAAGAAAGTTTTTAGATATCGGATTGTTAATTTTGAACAAGGTAATATCAGCAGCTAAAATTACTTGGCACAAGTCATAGGAAAATTCAGCAACCCTACTTCCTAAACACTCTACTAATTGTTTTAGAACAGGTTATTTGTTTGCGAGTTTTCTGATCAAATTCTCCTTATGTTTTGCTGTGTTTAAGTGCTGAACTATTTGAAATCTTTTCTCACTCCCTATATTTTTGTCACACGCTCGGCAAAACTGTGCCCTATTATCTGTAGATATTAAATCACCCGAAAACTCTTTCTGTAAATTAATTAATCTGGCACTCCAAGTTGGTTTTATTTTCGGCATTTGAAGAGCTTTTTAACATTTTATACGCCTAATTTAACTTGGAGGGAACCAGTTCACAACATTGTTACGTTTGAAGACCACGCAGAGGCAAGCGTTGCTATAATCGTGCTGCTCAAAACGTTGACCTGCACTTTATCTTTGTTAATATAAACCTCTCAGATAACGCACTGATTATTCTCTACGCACAAACATATAATGAAAGGATGGAAACAGGGAATTCACTGCATAACAACATGACTCAGCATTGCTTCTGGCCACCGCGCGAGAAAAATATTATCCAGGTGGAAAAAAACCCATAAAAATCATTAAAATATGCTATATAGAGGCTATAGTATTGAAATAATATGCATTTATCAAAATCAAGAAAATATGCAATTATATGCACCAAAAAATCACGTCCAAATAACTTAAAATTCCATAATTCGTGCACATAATGTAAAAGCATACATTTTAACCCCTATGAAAAAACATGCAAATGCATGAAGTTCTTAGCCCTACTCATAAGTTTACAAAAGGACGTACTGCGATCGCGAAAGCATAGCAGATCACTGGAAAAGGGTCAATATACTCATTCAAAATAACTAAACAGCTAAAGACATGAAAACAGTGAAAAATCAAGAGAAGCGTTTGAGATTATCGAAAATATAGGTTTCCATATTTTTTTGCTTCAAAATACGTATTTTTATGTGAAATAAGGTTTCATATTTATGCTCAAGATCCTTTATTAAAATTTTTCCCCTTTTTATATGCATGTACAATGTGTTTGCAGAAAAAAGAATTATTTACTTCAGAATCCACCCACTATTTATTACCCTGGAATCAAGCCGTGATTAGGTGATCAAGGTGTTCTCAAAAGTTATTTGCCGAATCGCCAATTATTATGGGTGTAAAAGTACATACATTTTGAAAAATTCGTTTACAGTGTTTCAAACACATCATTTTACAGAAACATTAGTGTTTTTGCTCGTAATAAAAGAGACGTTATGTACAGGTTTGCCTGTGCAAAATATCAGAAGCCAATATCCAACGAATCAACCAGTAAAACGATATACCGACGTTTTGCTGAACTTATAGCAAGAAAAGGTTTTCATAACGGCACCACGGAAAAACATTTAAATGTGTGAGGATGAGTGTGATTGTTTTCTCTCTCTCTCTCTCTTTCTCTCTCTCTCTCTCTCTCTCTCTCTCTCACACACACACACACACACACACACACACACACACACACACACACACACACACACACACACACACAGAAATATTCGTTACTTGCATTTTTGAACAGGGTCACAAAACATAATATATTTGCGATGAAACATAATTGTATGTATTTTGATGAAACAAAACACTATATTTACCTTAGATACCTGAACTATAGGGACGGCAAGATTTCTATTAGCGGTTTCCCACAAAAAAGCGCTTCCTTTAATAATTTGCACAGCTAAAATATGGAAATGCCGAATTTTAAAAAGTGACGTGTTTCGCGAAGAATCCCCTATTGTCTTACTTAGAAACTGTACTGCATTCTCAGCTTTACGTTTTGTTGAGCAATGTCGTTACTATGGACTCAAAATAAAAGTCTGACCGAAAACAAACGTATCGACTCCATCACATCCTTCTCATTTTAATTTCAAGTGAATTCCGAAGGACACGCCGTCACCTCGACACTTTCAAATGAACTCCGGAAGGTACAACATTCCGTCGTCGTTTCTAAAAGGTCAAATTCCAAGTGTAGCTAGCTTGATGTCAACCGAAATTCTTGACATTTTTGTTCACCTTTGCTCTCTTCCTCTCAGGTGTGTGAGGCGGAGAGCAAGGACCTGGACGATGAGGGAGCTCTGGAATGCACAGTGTTCTTCAGCTTACAAACTTGAGTGTAATTAGCGCGTGGAATGAAATTGACTTCTCACCTGAGAGAGATGGTTAGCTACGTATATTTGTGCCACATTTGGCGATTTAATTGTAACGAGATGCAATTTCTAGCGGCTTAAAATAGCTAAAATGTCCCTACAATTGTGCTCACCACATTCCTAACACAATTAGCCAACAGTTCAAGTAACGAAAGGGTTTCATATCAATTAATATATTTGGAATGTGGTGCTGAATTAAGATACACTTAGCAAGACTAGCTACGGGGGAAATTTAGCTAAGTTCATTAATGCATTCATAGTCGAATATGATCTGCATGTTTTTATACATGAGAAAATAAAATAAAAAGGAGGAAAGGGAAAACACAAGGCTCGAAGACACTATTTAAGCTATTAAATATATTTTAAGATAGCTTTAATAACTAAACCACTAAAAAATTAAATACAAAACGCAACAAAGTGCAACGGTGGATTTAATTAACACATTCATCAACAATCATTGTTTATCCGTGTTAAAAGATAGTAAACTCAGAAGCATAAAGAAAGAAAAGACAGGAGGAACGATAGTCTCTTATAATATTAATAATAATGATTAATACTACTACTACTAATAATAATAATGATAATAATGATAATGATAATGAGAATAACAACAACAACAATAATAATAACAATAATAATAATAATAATAATAATAATAATAATAATAATAATAATAATAATAATAATAATAATAATAATAATAATAATAATAATAATAATAATAATAATAATAATAATAATAATAATAATAATAATAATAATAATAATAATAATAATAACAACAACAACAACAACAACAACAACAACAACAACAACAACAACAATAATAATAATAATAATAATAATAATAATAGTAATAATAATAATAATAATAATAATAATAATAATAATAATAATAATAATAATAATAATAATAATAATAATAATAATAATAATAATAATAATAATAATAATAATAATAATAATAATAATAATAGCAACAACAACAACAACAACCACTACTTGAAGCATCTAACGACATTTCTACTTTCCCAAAGTTGCAGACTTTGCTTCTATGCTGTTAAATAGATATACCTACATACTTGGCCTTGGAGCTCCAGATGTTACATTGTGATAGAACGAAGTGTTGGATGGACTGTGTGAATTATACTCACCAATAAAGTGGGTAGTGCATAAATTGCTTGTAACTTCCTTTGAATGGCTAATTCAGTGTACAACCATGAATAAGATGATCGAACGCATTAGGAGAGCAGAATATTTTGAAGTGGCATGTCGTTTTGCAACACTGTTTACACAGATCGATATTTCCAACATGTAGCTAAGTTTATTGATAGTCCCTGTTCCATATGTTACCGTCTGTCGAACACACAAATAGGATGTATCATGAATCACCACTCGCTTTTGTATTTGCGAGTATGTATGTACGTTCGAGTGGTGATTGAAGGCACAGCTTATTTGTGTGTTGGACAGACGGTAAGATATGAAACAGAGACTATCAATAAACTCAGCTACATATTGGAAATATCGACATTGTAAACAGTGTTGCAAAACGACATGGAACTTATTCTGCCCTCTTAATGTGCTCAGTCATTTTTCCCATGGTTTTACATATTTCATTTGTACGAGTATTTCTGCAGCCTTCATTGGCTTACATAAATTGCACACAAATTCGAGTGAAACTTTGAAATAAAAGTCAGTGCCTCCGCTAGAACCACATCAATTAAAGGGGTTGTACAAATGAAACATTAAGAAGCTGATATGAAAACAGGTAGGTATGTTAACTTTTCCGTACTGTGCAATGTTACAGGCCCATATTTCTTAGTTTGAGATTATCTCTCGTTAAAAGTGTATGTGTTGCTACAACCGTCAAAATAATAGCTGCCTGAAGTTACAGATGCAGATTTTCTGTACCAAATATATCTCTAATAAAACGGATAACCTTGGTCATCTGTAACCAATATATTTAAATAATTGAAGGTATCGGAACAATTGTTTAAAGTATCAAGTGTATATATATATCTCGTATATCCACTTTTACCATTTTCACATTAAGGTCGCACATTGTTAACAAAACCACAATACACAATTAAATCTTCGCCTCACTCATTGTACAAAAAGCTAACGTTTACGTTTACCAGGTTCGTTCTTGGCCAAAGTAAATGGCGAATGGAAACGCGGATCATATTCACTACGGAATGTCTACTTAAATCGATTCACTTCCCCATTCAAACATAGTTGTGTTGCCTAGCTCAACTGGTAAGCGATGTAGCATAGAACTTTGTTCCAAAAGATGTTAATTTTTGCGCGTACAGGGAATTTTTATTCCTGGACATTATACAATAGAAAGAAGGGGGAAAAACATGATGATGTCTTAATGAGCCGAGTGAAATCCACTGTACTGAGAAAATACACAAAGTGTGTCGTATACACTTGCCGCTTTTACTCCAAATAGACTGAATTGGTCATATTAAAAATGATCTCATTTCAACCGTTTTGACACATGCATTTTCCCTGTGCGCCAGGCTAGTTGCCCCGAAGAGAATTTCTCTCAGCATTGCTCTGGGTTTTTGTGTGGAAAAGCAAATAAAAACTAAGCTGCTACATTTTTTTCAGGTGAAAGAGGGAAAGAAAGGCAACAGCTGTTACCTGCTTTTTTACGTAGAAATGTTCATGCAAAAATAGTTTCTGTTTTTGTATGAGCAGAGGTCACTACCAATAGTATTTGCCTTTTATAGAAAGTTTAAAAGCTTTGAAATTGTCTTTATTAAAGAAAGTAGAAAGGTTTTACTTTCTCTGCGGGTTAGGTACCAAGGGAAATATTGCGTCAGTTCAGAAAGTCAATGCGGAAGTTTCGTCAGAAATGGACGTTTTACGGTCCACAAATTAAAAACAAAGGAAGAAGATATGTTTTAGGCACTCGGGTGTTTCTGATTCTACAAACAGCGGTCAAAGATTTCATAAGGTCATGCACATGAAAATACTGAAAAATGATGAATCCAGAAACATTTCACCAGCCAAAAATACTTTTGCAGAAAAAAGGTTCGTTTTCTTTTTCTCAAACACTACAGTAATAATTTCTATTAAAATTTCATAACATTGAAATATTTACTTGGAAAATATGTGTAGATCTTCGAGTTTACATAAATAGTCTCTTTAGTCTCCATTATCAACGAATTATATAAATTACATACAGTTATGAAATTTAATAGATAGACGAAAACTTACTGCAAGAGAGACTTTTAGCTAAAATGTATTGTGACATCATCATCATCATCATCATCATCATCATCATCATCATCATCATCATCGTCATCATCATCATAATCGTCATCGTCATCATCATCGTCGTCATCGTCATCGTCATCGCCGTCATCGTCATCATCATCATCACTTTCATCATCTTCATCTTCTTTTTCTTCATCTTTTTCATTATCTTCTTCTCATCACACAACAGGATTTATTTCTGTTCGTCTAGTGTTTCTTTTTCCGATAATGTTTAATATTTATTGGTTAACATTGGAAAGCGATTTCATTTCAATTCGTTGTATATCTTGGATCCAGATATTTCTGTGTTGATTTATTGTTTTGTTAGTAGACAGGCTGTAAATAATTACCTATAACTATATTCTTCGAACTTCGTTTCTTATTTTATCAGCTATCCTCCACTTTTCACTATTCATAAATAGTAGATTTTGATAACTTTTATTATGCTTCAATTTTTGTAGTCCACCATGTGGTTACGGATCATAATATTACAGCACTAACCATTACACAAGTATTTCCTATAAACTCTTAAAAGATTTTAAACTTTCGAGCAATACTTGTACAATTTTAAGGGATCGTTCTATTTTACCTCACAAGAATAACAAGAATACTTAAAATTACGGTTAACATTTTATCATCTTTCTTTAAACATTTGGGTGTTTACCTTCCCCGAATAACACATATAATACTTATAAAACTTCTGTTTCCCCACACCTTAACCGTTTTTCCTCTATTATCTACGCTGTAGAAAGTATTGAAATTCATCCTGAACTGCCCTCTCATGCTTTTTCTGGGAACTTTCTGATTTAAGTTACAGGAAAGAGTATAATTTCTATGTTCCTTTCTATCTGACCAAAATCGTTTAGAAATTAAATGTAAAATAGGTATAACATTTTGTCAGATAATTTTTCAGAATGTCAAAAGAAATTTTCCATCCTAAGGAATGTGTAAAATACCACGTGACACAAAGATCACTTGATAAAAACAGCTCTTGTTTTCAAAATTGTAATCAGCCATACATACCCTTTCTTTACTTAAGTAAATCTATATTTTATGACTAAGTTTATGATTATTCGAACAGTTACTTCACTGAAATAATATCTACTTTTTATTGTGCTGTGTATTTGTATTCTAGACGTCTGTTACGTCATATTTCTGTTGTCCTTGTACAGCAAAAGGTAAGAAAATGAATTAATCTCTGTCTAAAGAAAAAGACGTATAAAAATGGATCACGTTCAGACGTACAATTACGCTCAAAGTGACTACATTTACTATAAGTAGACTTTTTACGGTGTAACCTAGTGCTAAATTTTTATTTCGAAGAGAAACCCGAATCCTAAAGAAATATTAACACCTTGAACTTGAGGCATCTCTGGCTTGTTCTAATCATTTCTAGTGCGCCAGCTTGCGTGAGTCATTAGCCCACTGCGCTCATAACTTCATCCAGGCCAGGAAGCCACCGTCTTCTCTTTAACACGCTAATGCTTCTAGGCAGACTTTCATCATTAGTGCAAGGGTGTACATAATTGGAAGTATTGATCAACTTACATCTGATGTCACATTTTGCAGGATGCTCACTCAGAGATAGTTGTTGTTGTTGTTGTTGTTGTTGTTTTTTTAAGGTTAATTAAGCTTTATGTTTTAAATTTCATGTATTTGTTCATTCGAGTGTGCAAAAATGTCCTTAGTGTAAGAAACAATAATAACGTCTTCGTCACGCCCAATGATAACGTTAATCTGGTTGTAGCCATAGTGTTAACCGACACCCTATGCTTATTTTTCGTTCCCAGCCGACTGAAATTACGAAACGACCATGGGGATCAAGACAAAAAGTCGAAAATTAATGTTTCTCAAAAATCTGAGGTACTCGCATGAGTTTCTCTACTCTTATGCTAACTACTCTTACAAACTCTTATTCCTCTATCTTCTTCGTGTTAGTCAAGATAAACATTTGCGGAAATTCTTATTGCTGTTCTTCTTCTAGATGCAAGGGAAATACGGGAATACAGTAGGCTTTGAGTGATACTCAGATCTTTTAAAGCTTCGAAATTCCGTTCTCCTTGCACGCTCAAGAGATAGAAAAGCGAATAAATACCTTCCATTTGATAAAAGTTTAAGTAATGCAAACCCCACACGAATAACAAGGAATATCACCGAAGTGGTTCACTCCACAAAAAATGTATTTTGACATAACTTTTGTGTTTTAACGAGATCTAAATTTTTGTATGGTAAGATTTGGTCTATCTCTTACGGTCTACCAGTTGTACAAAAGTCATCAAGAGTAAACAGGGCTACTCAAGTATGTGCGCACGTCATATTTTGTTTCTATGACAATTATTTCACATTTATGTAGTTTTTCTTCTAAAAACCGTTATATGGCTTGGGCCGCAACGCGTATGCTACCCAACGGCATTTAGGGTAATTTTCTGACCCCTATTGCGGGACGCAATACGTATGTCCCCAATTTGAGCAGGTAAGGTTATACGTTCAAAATAACACAGAGATGCCGCCACCTGGCAACAGATTTGAAATCACCTCCCACGACCTATCAAAGATATTGGATAATTCTGGGCCTAGGAAGCCGAAAAACATTTAAAAAAGTAGTACGAGCTGAATAGAATGTTTTATGTTGGACCATAGGGATGCTGCGCTACCATAGACCACAGCTCGGTGCCAGGGGGGGGGGGGGGGATAAAACATCTCAATCTCCGAAACTAATGGGGAGACGCCAAAATATTTAGTAGGGATGTCTCTGTGAGTAAACCATTTTCAGCTGGTCCATTGAGAAGCTGCAACCGCCGCGGACATGGGTTCAAGACCTCGTGGAACTAAAAAGAGTGTGCTGCAAAGCTCTGGACCTGTTGGACGTAGGAAGACACCGAAAATCCAGAAGAGGTGCTTCTCTAAATTGACAATTTTAAGCTGCTCCGTAGGGATACTGCGATACTCCAAAAATAAAGAAAAGACGGTGCGTAACTCTGGACCTACTGGACGTAAGAACAGATGATTCTCTAAACGTCCAATCAAAGCCTAGCCTTACAAGTAGCATAGTTTACTATTACGCGCAGAAAATCACGGTTGAATTTTAGGAATATGACTTTTTTATTTTACCATTATAAAATATATAAGCTACAGTTTTGTGTAAATATTACATTTCTTCACACGAGAAAACAGCATCACATGAAGAAGCTTCAAACCCATTATTTTATAAACAAAAACAATGCCTAGAATTAGATAAAACACGTGATATATCGTAATGTGGTAGTCAGTTGTCTGTCACCGGGTGGCTATCACACCCAAACTTCGCTGCCCCTCAAAGTAGCCCCAAATTTGAATACAGTATTAAAAGTAATGTTAGATTTTTACACAAACTTCATTCCAATGAAGTACGAAGTCTAATTACTTTTTAACATTAAACAGAGAGAGATATCTCTGCTGGATTTGTCGGCGTCTTCATGCACGCAGTAAGTTCGGAGTTGCGCAGCATCCCTTTTTTTTAATTCTTCTAGATCTTCAACGTATGTACACGGAGGGTGAAACTTCTCAGTGGACCAGCTGAAAATAGTGCATTTAGAGGGACATCTCTTCTGAATATTTTGGCG
Organism: Tenodera sinensis; assembly: GCA_030765045.1. Lineage (NCBI taxonomy): Eukaryota > Metazoa > Arthropoda > Insecta > Mantodea > Mantidae > Tenodera > Tenodera sinensis. The sequence goes on along the minus strand of JAUKNM010000031.1, from coordinate 229,869 downwards.
TCTTTCTACGCCCATTAGTTTCGGAAATTGAGACCTTTTATCCCTCCCCTGGCATAGAACTACGGTCTCTGGTACCGCTGCATCTCTGTGGTCCGAACAAGAACATCCTGTTCAGCCCGTATTATTTTTTAAAAATTGTTTTCTGGCTTCCTAGGTCAGAGTTATCCAGTATCCTTGACAGAGCGTGGAAGGTGATCTCACAAACCTGTTATCAGATGGTGGCATCTCTCTGTTATTTTGAACGTACACCCTTACCTACTAATTTGCTTTCCACTTTCACTTTGTGAAACGGCATGCCTTATACCGAGTGTAACATGAATGAAACGGCTCTGTCCAGCCACTGATGTTAGTTTGCAATATTTTCCTTCCTCCCCTAAAATTGACCCTGTAGTCTGTGTTTCAGAATTTACTTCACACCAGCAGTGGACTAGACAATTGGTGATTCCAAAGAGGTATCTGTAGAATAAAGTCCGTGTGTGTGTGTGTGTGTGTGTGTGTGTGTGTGTGTGTGTGTGTGTGTGTGTGTGTGTGAACAACATAGCTAAAATAAAAAAAATCTGATGCGTTGAATTCACATGACTTTCTCTACTCTTGTACTAATCATTCTTACAAACTCTTATTCCTGTATCTTCTTCGTGTTAGTTGAGATAAACGTTTGCGAAATCATCTTATTGCTTATTTCCTTGTAGGTGCAAGGGGAATATAATATAGCAGGCTTTGTGCGATGGTCAAATCTTTTAAAACTTTGAGATTCCGTTCTCCTTGCACCGTTAACATAAAAAATTAACAACTATGTTGTATTTAACGCAAGTTTCAGGTTTTTTGAAACTGGCACGAATGACAAAGAATATCTCCGAAATGGTTCAGTCTACCAAAAAAGTATTTGGACATAAATTGTGTTTTAGCAAGCTGTACATTTTTTGTATAGTAAGATTTGGTCTATCTCTTACGGTTTACGAGTTACTCAGAAGTCATTCAGAGTAAATACGACTACAGGGGCTATAGCCAGAAAATCCAAAATATGCATTTCATTTGTCATAAAAATGCCTTAAACATATAGCATTTTAATCAAAATCGTTAATCCATTTTCAAGAAAATCAAAATTTTTGAAAATATTTCCATGTAAGGGGTAGTTTAGGGTGGAGCAATTTTCTTCAAAATCTTCGTGTCGCATCCTTGAAAGACATTAAACTAAAATGCCAACTTTGGTTTTTAAGCAACTTTTCGTTTTTGAGTTATGCTGTCCACAGGCAGACAGACACACACACACACACACACACAAACACACACACACACACACACACACACACACACTCATCGGACCTTTTCTAAAAATCTGCTGAGTTGCACTCACACGACTTTCTCTACCCTTGTACTAACCATTCTTACAAACTCTTATTCCTATATCTGTTATTACTTTTCCGAAACTGACACGAATAACAAGGAATATCTCCGAAACGTTCACTCCGGAAAAAAAAAAAAAAAAAAAAAAAAAAAAAAAAAAAAAAAAAAAAAACATTTGAACATCAATTGTGTGTTTTAGCGAGATCTACATTTTTTCTGTGTTAAGATTTTCTCGATCTCTTATGGTTTACGAGTCCAAAGTAAACAGGACTACATGGACTAGGCTAAAGCGAGAAAATTCAAAATATATATTTCATTTGTCATACAAATATCTTAAACATATGGCATTTTAATCAAATTCGTTACAGCCATTTTCAAGAAAATAAAAATGTTCGAAGTATTTTCCACGTAAAGAGTAGTTTAGGGTAGGGATATTTTCTTCAAAATCTTCGTGTCGCATCCTTGAAGGACGTTTAACTTAAATACCAACTGGTTTTTAACCGACTTTTCGTTTCTGAGTTATGCTGTCCACAGACTGACAAGCACACAGACACAGTCTGACACACACACACACACACACACACACACACACACACACACACACACACACACACACACACACACACGGACCTTTTTCTAAAACTACCTTTTTTGATTCAGGGGTCTCAAAACATATATTTCCGGTGAAATCTGTTTAGGTGGAATACAATACTTCCTCTACTATACCTAGCAGACAAAATAAAAATCTGATGTGTTGCACTCACGTGACTTCCTCTACTCTCGTACCAACCATTCTTACAAACTCTTATTCGTATATCTTCTTCCTGTTATTTGAAATGGATGTTTACAGAAATTATCTTATTGTATGTTTCCTTGTAGGTACAAGAGGAATATGGGAATGTAGTGGGCTTTGAACGATAGTCAATTTGTTTTAAAGCTTTCAAACTCGTTCTCTTTGCACGACTAACATATAAAACATGAATAACGTTTGAGAAAGTTTGTTTTCCAAAACTCACAGACATAACAAGAAATATGTCCGAAATAGTTGACTGTACAAAAGATTTATCTGGACAAAAATTGTCTGGCTTAGCAAGATCTACATTTTTGTATCGTAAGATTTGGTCTATCTTTTAAGGTTTACCAGCTATGCAAAGCTCATCCAGAGTAAACAGGACTACATGGGCCATAGCCAGGAAATCCAAAATATATATTGCATTGGTCATAAAAATATTTTAAACATATGGTATTTCAATCAAAATCGTTAGAGCCATTTTCGAGAAAATAAAAACTTTCAAAGAATTTTCTATGTTTTAGGATGGAGCAATTTTCTTCAAAATCTTCGTGTCGCATCCTTGTAAAGCATTAAGCTTAAATACCAACTTTGGTTTCTAACCGACTTTTCGTTTTTGAGTTATGCTGTCCACAGTATGACCGACGCACTAACACACACACACACACGCATCTTTTTCTAAATTTTTTTGGATTCAGGGGGCTTCAAAACATACCATATTTCAGGTGAAATCTCGACATCGAACTTTTGGATGGAATACAATAATTCCTCTAATTACTATACGTAGCACAGAAAGTAAAAACGAAAGGCCAAACAAATACCAAACTTAGTACTTTAGTCCCGCATTTTCTAAAATCGCTAAACAGAAGTTATCAGGAGATTATCTTGAACCCAACTACGCTTTACATGAAGCATTTTGCAAAAATTTGGATTTTGTCATAAATGGCTGTAACAATTTTGATTAAGTCATACATTAGAAATTTGTACACGAAAATAAATGCACACCTGGATTTTCCGGAAATAGCCTGTGCAGTTCTCTACTTTCGGGTGGAATCTTCATAACACAACACAATATAACGCAACGCAACACAACACAACACAACACAGCACAGCACAGCACAGCACAGCACAGCACAGCACATCACGTCACGTCACGTCACGTCACGTCACGTCATAACATAACGTAATATAATAAATATCTGTGACATACGCCATTTCCAAGACATCCGTTATCGATGATACGTTTGTTGAATACTTCGTCATTCTTTTAAACCTTTCAGTTATTTTTGAGATTGCATGGAAAAAAACATGGGTTTTAAGGCCAGCTTATAGCGTCCAGCTCTTAAATATTTGACTGTCGCTATTCCCTTTGTATCTATAACAAAGTGAGTGATATAGTCATTCCTTCAAAGCTTGTCTCGATTAAAATTAAGTGCATGAGAAATTAACTTTCAGTACCGGGGCGAACTAGCTTCGCTCGGCATTCCCCCCTCCCCCCTTTCGTGAAATCTTGTTCTTTGGGAGAAGATAGTTATTTAGATAAACTTGAAAAGCAAAGTGGTAACTAAATAACATTTTTATCCCAATTGCGTTGCGTGGCAAAACGGATTGCATAAAAACCTTTCCCATGAAAAAACATTTAGATATGCCAATTTTCATGGCAATCGGTCAACCGGTTTTGGAGCTTGCCTACTCTTCAACATACAATAGGTATGTATAGGCGTTGGTGTGTATGAAGTTGATAAACGATAGAGAATAACATGTGAATTGTTACGTAAAACTAAAGTGAGTAGAGAAAATAGCATGAATGTAATACGTTGTATTTCTATTTCAAACATATAGGCGGGACGAGCTGTAACACATAAACTAATATAGTTAGGTCAATCTTCTTAGTGTATTCTGATAGCCCTGGAAGAGGACTTTAAAACGCTAGCTCGTTTACTGAAAACGATTGTTTAACAGAGGAATTATGTCGAAAATAAGGTTTCGATTAATTGTGACTGTTTCGCGTAGACTAAGATAACTAACTCAACTTTCTTTAGGTTTTCTGAAAGGTCTTAACGAGACCTTTGATATCCTGTTGAAATTGGCCTACTAATAGAGAAATTATGGCCAAAATAATGTTTCGAATTATTGTGACTTATGCATAAAATCGCCTTTTTTCAGGAATTACACCTATATAAATAAACTTAAAAAGCAACACCCTATCTGAATACAAAGTTTGATCGAAATCGTTAGAGATGTTTCCAAATTGGGCGGAATATTTATACACGAATTGCTCGTTTATATATTTAAGATAATAGTTCATATAGCAATTTATAAAGATAGAGGGTAGAGTAATTTGTATGAATGTAACACATAGGATTTTTTGAATGAAGTATAGATCAACGACTCCCAACGCACAGTTTTGCGCATTATAACCTTGTTAGCTCTAGAAGCGACGAAGGCGAGTGTCAACACCCGTTTAGTAAATGTTTCACTTCTCTCCGAGGGCTAGAATTTTGTGTTCTGCCTTCATATTGACAGAGGGAAGAATGCCTCATGTTTGTGAACAGATAGGATTAGTGTTTGCCCAGTGTGCTCGAATGGTTAAAGTAACACGGGCAAATATGTCTCCGGTCGACAGATCCGCAGCTGACTTGACGTAGGATAAAGAAAGAGGGAATAAAGAGAATCAGCTGCTGAAGATTTGAAAATCTCTCCACCGCTCGGAGCTAAAGAGATTTAAGCAGCGAGTGTTTTGGGAAGCTTCCGAGAAAAGCAAACTGATCCCAGCTGTAGGTTTCGTTTGAGGAGATGTAATCAAACACAGGAAGCAAATGTACTGGACCAGCAGAAGAACGTGTTTGCATTAAAAGAAAAACAAATACGATATAGTAATCGAAAGTGGCTCTGTTTGGGAAACAAAAGAAAGAGAAAAAAAAATCTGTGATGAGTAACTGAAATTCGCACACATGAAACCACTTTTTGTCTTCTCTGTTCTGCGCTGCTCTCCTCAGCTCTCCTCTCCGTCACCGCGCTCACATTCTCCTCTGCTCTCCTCTCTTCTTCTCTCCTCTCTCTCTCTCTCTTCTCCCCGCCCCTTCTCCTTTTCTCTTCTTCTTGTAGCAAAGATTTACATTATTTTCTTATGTCCGCTCTTGTGCTGAAATTTTATCCTATCGTATACAATGGTTTTAGAAATTTCCCACATTTCAAAGGAGATGTTTATATTGTACTTAGAGGCCAACTTACATGTGAATAGGCAGTAAATATATCTGATCTCGTCAATCCCAAATAGGTCGGCTAATGTTCATTAAGGGAGGTTTAAAATACACATTTCATGAAGCATCTGGATGAAGTATAACAGGCTAGCGAAAATGACGAAGATGATTATAGTGTTTGTACCGCATTGCGTCCATTCAACTCTACGAGAAAAAAGATTCTTCATTGCAGAAGAGGAGGAGAAAGAAGAAAGTGAACCAGAATCTGTAGTGTTAGGTGTTGGCAGCCATTTACTGTGAATTAAATGCTTAAAGCTTGTGCTTACATCAGTATGACACAAACGTCCTAAACACTACTTTAATCTTGACCTTAAAGGCGGTTAAAGTTAAGTTGGAATCAGATGGACCCAAGTCCGAGGTAAAACAATATTAAAGGGAAACTGAAAGACAAATTGAAGGGAGTGAAACACGTAGCTACTGGTGACTTTGCCGATAAGAAAGCATCTATTCCAACATGTATGGGTTTCTTAAAGCCTCTCTCTAGGAGTCCATATGCGCCAGGCTGAAATCGTGCATGCTTCTGGAACAGTCCTTAGAGAAACAAAAGAGGTACTCGACTAAGCTAGGGAATTTTCGCACAGTGTTTTGGAGTCACTGAGAATAAAGAAAGGAGTCTTGCAGATAGTGTGAGGTTGCTTCCAAGATACAAACATGACAAGTAGCTATTCATTTCTTGAAGTAAAGTCAAGGAAAACCCAGACGAAACGTTGGAAAGGCATCTGGGAGTAATCCAGATACATTCTCGTGTGAATACCACTAAAAGATCAGCCATGATGAAAGGTTTTGTCGCCAGTCAAGAGCCTACTGCCTGCAACGAGGATTCCATGCTCAAGTTGCATAAAACCTAAACAAATAAGCATGCACAAAAATTCGTCATCAGCATATGAAACAAATTGGACGAGTTGAGGTTCATGAGAAGAGCTATATCTATCCGATTACCTGATGTTTGTAGGCAGTGCTGCTAACTCTACTCTTTTTCGCTAGATCAATTGAAATCGCGTAGTTACTGATTCACTGAAATATTTTACTTGTACCGATTTTTGTACCATCTTCCATTTTAATTTTTATTACAAAGTTAATGTCACAAATAATAGCTTGTATCATTTATAACAGAATATGCTCGACAAAGTACTGTCATTGGTGATGAACATACGAGACGGAGTGAATTCAAAGCGACACAGATTTCTTTAATTTGCAGCACGTGTAACGGAAATGTCTTCGACTCTTCGGTATTTACTTTCCTTGTCAACAATGCATAAACAGTGATTTATTTTTGAACATCAGCGAGTCTCTATATATTATGCTGCACAGTCGTTTTCATTCAGTTTCATCTTCAGTATTCAGTTATGTTTGGAGGAGTAGTACAAATCGCTACTAGGCCACCTGAAAATGATTCTTGAGAAAAATTACTATACTGATGTATTTGCAGTATAACATAGGTAAGCTGGTGATGACTGAAACAAACAAATAAGTAAATAAATAAATGAATGAATAAATAAATCGATGACTCGATGAATCGATGAATAGACGGATAGACAGACAGACGGACAGACAGATGGAGTAATGAATGATTGAATGAATGAATAAATGTATAGGTGAACAGGTGAACAAGTGAACAAGTAAACAAATAAGTAAATAAGTAAGGCAGATGGGGACCAGTTCCATGGCAACACGGACACTAGATCTGACACCTCTCGACTGTTTTCTGTGGTGTTTTATGATGAGTATGGTGTATGGCACTCCTGTGACGTCAGCGAAGGACCTTATGGCTCGAGTCCATGGAGCGATTGAAAATATTAAAAGAGAATCGCACATATTGGGCCATGTGCATGAGACTCACCACCTCCTAAATGACGCGGAAGGTACACAGTTCGAAGCCTGTTTGTAATGTAGACAGCTCGATGTTGGTTTTACTGACGAAATGTGAACGTACACACATCTCACTCCAAACCGTGCATTTCCGGACAGGGGTTTCTATTTGAAAACTGACCAGTTTGCCGTCCCGTACAACGTACTAAGCGTTGTCAGTGTTTTGAACGTTTTTCTTTGCGTTGAACACAAACTTGCCACCTGTAACCATCAAACCGGCCCATTGTTACAGGGGTGAATACAAATAACTTTAGATAAGTAAACTATAACAAACATGTTAAGTAAATAAGTCACATTTAATTTCTAATATATAACAATTAACAGCATGTATTAAAACTTAAATAAACAAATTCTTACTTACAATCGACAATTAATTAATTTATTAAACTAATTGAAAAATTTAGTGTCACGTCTTTCACCTTGTAACGGCACACTACTCTACTCTGGCACATAACTAGAGACCAAAATCCGTGCCGAAACTCGAGAGTACTCCAGGTCATGGAGTCAATTAATGTAAAAATGACGAAGTCATCAAAACTCTATGGAACTTCGTCATGGATGACGCTTATGCAGCAATATGAGACCATTGATACAGCTTGATTATTTAGACCTGACCCTGTAGAAACACAGAGGAGGAGAAAGTAGTCTAGGGTGGGGGAGAAAGGCTGGCAATAATCTCCTTACTTGCTTTTGTTACCCGCATTGTTCACATACTCGCTGCCCAGCTACTAGCGACCCAAAACCCCTCCCAGAAGATAGGGGGCTTGTACGACTACTGCGCATACAGCCAAGCAGGGTTAGGTCGAAATAATCAAGCTGTACCTACAATAGATGGACGCTAGTGCAGAAGACACAGCTCTTGGCCTCCCTTCGGAGGCAAACAGCTGAAATCCATTGCATTTTACCCGCCGGAGGTTCGGCCGATGACCTAATAAAGCCATTGGATGGTCACCATTGGGGAACATAATCTGTCCGCCACTTACAAAGCCCAGTTGCAGGCAAGAGTGCAACAAACAAACTAAATACTACAGGAATACGGCATGAGGTAGAGCGGTTAGCCTACCGGGCTCTGACGGATTTGCGATCGAAATTTATTTCCGGATAGGCAGTCCACGTTTTACCAGCGGGACCAGAAACCGAGGGGTGACACAACAGCTACTTCTAGCGACATCGACGACCCCCTGACGGTACTGAAGCAGTAAAAGTGACGTCCAGAAGAGCCATGCCCATTGCAGATACGAATGACAGGAGCCGGCGCTAACAACTTCACCAACATAAAAAGAAGCGTTGTCAACCTAATTACTGGATTGGGGAAAGTCATGTACACCTAAATGGCAAGTTGCGAGTGATCAGGGAAAAAACCAAGAGCACACTTGAAGTGGTCCACGTCTACGCCGTCACTGCCTTCGCCTTGAGGCACCGAGCAAGGGGATACCATTCTAATGCCGATGCTCTTTCTCGAAGACCGTGCCAGAAGAACTGCATCCACTAGGTATATGAAGAACTAGGTGCAGCAGACTTTCAGTCTTACGTTTGTTCATGGTGCAGCCTGCATTTGATTGGGATGAAGAGATCTTCAGGAGGAAGGAACTGGAGGTACAAGATTTAGGGCCAATCCTGACGGTTAAATAAACTGACGAACGACCTACGTGGGCGCACTTCACTCCAGGGGACAATGTGAGCCATTAGGTGTATTGTGACTCTGGTGATCAGCAATGCTGTGTGTGGGAGTTTATAGATGAAAAATCAAAGTGGAACAGCTGGTGCTCCCGAGGAGCAAGGTGAACTATGTCCTCCAAGAAACTCATGCCGGAGGGCACCTGGGTGTAAATAAAACCATGAAGATGCTACTTCGTCGTTTCTATTGGTTGCATCTGCGAAATAACTTGGAGATTTGATGCCAGAAGTGCAAAATCCCCCTGTCAAGTCGTGGACTCAGTTATATAGTCGGGGCCGAATGCCACAGCACAATGCCGGGACACCAACTTTCAGGTTGGGAGACAACCACCATCTTTCTAGGCGACACCTGAACCTTGCAAGTGACAGGGTGAAAGCATGTTGCTACCGTCAAGCGACCAGTGCCGGATTCCACGAGGGTGAAATTGTGTGTAAACCCCAAGGAAACCTGATGGTGGTTCGTGTTGATCGCATGTCGCGGAGCATGGATCTGCGTGACGCATGGGCTATGATACAAGCTTATCGGAAGACTGGCGTGAAATGACCCGGGAGTTGGAGAGATAGTCGTGGTGGTTCACTCGCCCAGCGTAAATACCAGAAGCGCTACTGACATATAACCGAATTCTTCTGGAGTGTTCATTATCCCCACTTTCCAAACATTCTAGAAGCCCCTGGAAAATTACAACAGCTATATAAGTGAGTGTTTTCCAAGTTAGTAAACTGGTGACAACATTACTGACGCGATATCAAATGCTGTTCTATGACTTGATTGTGACGTCAGTTACAACGCACTGTGAGTACTGCGCAGGGAAAGTTTGCAGAAGTCTTGTGTTCGGCTCCCTAGTGAGAGAAGCATCCGGAACAAAAGGCTGTTTATGTTTGTCCTCTATGCGCTCCTAAACCGCTTGACCGATCACCTTAAAAATTTGGCACGTATATGTATTTTTTTCACGGACGGGGACGGGGTTTGTATGCTATCCATTTTATTATGCAACGTAACATTCACAGGGTTTTCTCTCCTCATTTTTCTTTTAGATAATACATTCACATATCCTTTCCTACTCGCCCTTCAACACAAAATTCAGATTTCTATGACTGATATAGAAATGCCACATATTACACTCACGCGGTTCTCGCCACTCACTTTTCTTTTACGGAGCACGATCACATTTCTTTCTCTATTCGCCTTTCAACATCCTACTACTCATACAATTTGTATGTTGAAATAATAATGCAACACTACATTTACACGATTTTCACTACATACGCTTATTTTATGAAATACTGCTTTACCTACTCACCCTTCTACAAACAATCCATACAATTTTCCATGTGTTTGAAATTGAAATGCAACGCATCATATTCACGCAGTTATCTACTCACGCTTCTCTTGCGAAACAGAATCGCATGTCTTTCTCTACATCTTCTGCAAAGAATTCATACAATTTTCTCTATGATTGACATAGAAATGCTACGTCTTACATTCACACAGCTTTCTGTACTTGCTTTTCATCCTGTGGTATTTGGGGTTGTTCTGCAGTGCTTTTGCATAGTGTTTTCCCGGTGTTCTTATTTATTTATTTTGGGCTCTTTATAGTATGCAATATAAGTCTAAAATTTGTAGGGATAAAATGGCCAAACCACGGGCAACGCCAGGTATTTCAGCTACGTCTCTATAAAAGTTTATATCCACATTTGGGTTGTAAAATTCATAGCATAACGCTCATAAAAGAAGCTATTTTTTTTTCAAAGAGTGAAATTCCTCGAAATGCTGCAGCGTACAAAGAGGATATTACCGAGCACTACACCAATATCCACATCATTATTTTACAGAAAGGAAGCATTTATGTAACTTCAGAATGGATTACGTATTTCATTTATCTTTAGGGAGGTGCGGTGTAGTTGTTACGGTAATGAAACTCATATTTCATTCTCACTTGAGTATATCACGCTCTCTTTTCAGATTTACACGAAAAGTGGTACACAGTGTTGAAAAAGCTCGTCTTTTCTAACCCTTAGATTAATGAACAAAATGTATGCAAGTGAATAAAATAACAAATTAGTTAAGGATTAATTACAGCGCGTTGGCGCAGTAAATTAATTGTTAATGTAGTTTTATAAACTTGTGTTGGCATTATTGAGATTAAGATGATCCCCAACTGAGTAATTCGTTACAGAGAGAACGCCCGTTTTAATCTCTACCACTTACCTATATTGGGTAGCGGAGGGTTTTTATTCCGCAAAAGATTAAAAAAATAACAAAGTTGGATATTTACCAAATCTCATGTCCCAATCGTAAACTGTTTAAGGAAAGATAAAAGTCACTATCCAGCCAATGTTAACATTTGTGATTTCATGACGCTATTGTGTTGCATTGCCATTTCATATCAGACTGTAATTTTTACACGATGTAAGCGTCTTTATTTCCATTTCACTGATTCACTTCTACACAATGAGTTCGTGTAAAGAGGTTTTCTCATTAATTACACAATACAGTAGTAATTAATCTTTCGTAAAAATAACCAACCTTCTCAAAGCAGAAGTTAAACGACAGCATTAGGGTGCTTGTATGTTCCCCTAAGGTTTGATTCAGCTATCTTCAATGGCTTATGATAAAACTGATCGTTTAATTAAGAAAATATTGTTCAGAAGAAAATCTGTTCAAAAGAAATATGTAGTAAACCCCATACACTTTCAAAGAAAACACTTGGTCTCGAAACACAGAAATTGTCATTTGTAGTACTAGTGCCAGTTTACAGGACAACATTTCCCCTAAAAGTTAAGCTTAAATTTACCGCTCTACTATACCCACTACAACCTATTTGGGCAAAATTTTCGAGTGTGTATATATAATGGAGTTTGAGTACAAGAGTAACATTAAAATGTTCCTTTTTATGTGTTGACACGTGGAGAAAATTAGTCAGCGCCATACTTAACGCATCCGGTATGTTGCTCCTCAAGATCTACAGATTGTCTGTCATTGTTTCTCACATTCATTATAAGACTGAGTGGGTACCGGTCCTACATATTTCTGCCCGCAATAGTGAAACTGATTCCAAACGCATTCCTTGTCTGGGAATCATACAATTACGCTCTACTACGTGGTTGCGCAGGACCATTGAAACACATGTTTACATGTTTACTCGTTTATAATGTTCGAACCTTTATAATATGCCCAAGCAGATAATTTAATTTTTTTAAATATTTAAGCATTACAACAAGTGGCATACAGAAGAGACAAGACGGACATAAAGGAAGCAAGACAAACTGAAGCGAAAGAGGAAGAAAATAGAAGCGGGAAAGGGAAGGCAAGCGAAAAATGTCTGAGAAAGTAAAGGGATAACCTACGCATAGTTGTAGGTTCTGATTTTGTGTGCAAATAAGCTCAGTTTTCTCCAGTACCTACATATTTATTTAGTCACTCCATTTCCAGTTTCACAAGTGCGATGCTTCATAGTCTCAGTACCTAACATTGACCCTTCAAGTTGTGAATGGAATAGATCACCTATGCAGACGATGGAATTGTATCAAAAGCAACGTAGATTGGATCTCGTATTTGTGATAGCTGAGGTAGTATTTGAATAGGTTTTGTTTCGGTGCCGCGGTTTCCGCAGCATTTCATTTCACCAATTGCTCCGGCACGTTCATCCTCACTGCTATATCCATCCTATAATGTATTAACGACTCTGATTATATAACAAAATTCGGAGGGGGGAGGGGACTTAGCACCTCGACCTATGCCTATGTCCTTGACGTGACACACTTCCGGGTGAGGTATGGGGACTCTGGGTGGCCGGATCTGAGGATGGACAACAGCAGGTGGCAGGGTCCCTAACAACTATAGATCTAAACGACCCCAAGGCGGCTCACACAACCGGCTCCTCTCCTCCTGCGAGCTTACTCATCCCCTAGGGGGCCCGGAATCCGATGACCTCCCCCGATCCATACATGCCAAAACCCCTTCCATACTTAGGACCCTAAAGTAGCCAACCAGGTAAATAGGTGTAGTAAAATGAGGAGTGCGACGAAATGGGTGGACAGGAAATTCAGGAGATTCCATTATCCTTCCCGCCATTTGCCGGGGACAACCCCGCAGACCCCATGGGTCAGGAAGGGCCACGGGAATCGAACCCACAACATCCCGATTGTGGGCCACAGACGCTATTGCCTGAGCCATACTGTTCGGTTTATATCACCTTTATAGCAAACAGCATAATGCAGCTAAATGGCAACTACCATGTTGTTATTTATGTAACAAAGCCCGAAAATAGTTTTCGATATGAGTTAGGAAGTGAGGCTTTCGGAACAAAAACTTTTCGCCTTGTAATGTAAAACATTCTGTTTCATATTACGTGAAATTCTTTCACCTCTACTTTAAAATACTAAACTGTAGCGTACAACTCAAGGTAAGGCACTATCAATCGAAGGCACAAATAATCCTAGTTGAAGGTTCAACTAGTTTATCGAGTCTTGATAAGGAATCACTGGAAAACAAAGTGAAAGGGACCTGCAGAGACAGCAACACGTCCGCCATCCCCCTTCACTTATTACCCACTTCACGAACTTTCCCTCAAAACTCCGGAACCTCATGCAGAAATTAAAGTTTTCACCAACGAATTTAGATGAATGATATAAGAATTATGGGAACATATCCCTCCGGAATTATAAATGAAATATAAACAATATTAACAATTGTTTTCTTGGAAAAGAATAGTCAAATTATTGTAATTGTTATTCTTGTATTATGGAAGGCAACATTTTTAGCATATAGAGTACTTTTTATTCAAAGAACTGTAGAAGTGTGTATAGAAAATCAAAGCCGGTGGAAGAATTATAATAAGTAGGTATACAGCGGTGGAGCTGTTAGCTCAGTAGATCAATCGTTCTTCGAATGCTGCCTGGCTTTTCTTTTGGTTTATGTATTTTGCAGGAGAACTTCGGATGCTGCTCGGTTTCTCTTTTGGTAGGTCTGTCAGTGTACGGAATGCAAGCATAATGTAGCAATTTTGAAGTGAAAAAATTATTTTATTCTAAATAGCCGTTGGTGACAAACAGTGTTGTTTCTGCTGTTTGTTATTGTTCTCTATTCACGTACGTTTCCTACGAATATTCTTTCCGACTTCCTTTATAGGGGAAACTCAAGAAATGTATTTAGTCTTCTCTGCCCATCTATCATACGTCTCTCGTATTACCTTCGCGATCGTGTGGTTAATTACTTGAATATTTCTCTATTCACATTTTAATATCAGAGTTTTGCTAACGTAGCTTAGCTGCATTTCTGTACTCGAGTCAATTTCCTTATCATGGCTAGAAATACTTTTAACGTTGTCTGTCAAGGAGGTAATTCTCAATCGCTGTTGCTATTGTTGTAATGCTTAGAAATTGAATCTTCTTTGATAATATCCTAAATAGGTGTATAAAAGGTACATTTAATTCTTATTATCCTACTAATATTGATATTTCTCTTATCTCTAAAAGAACCGAATAATATAAATATTCAGTCCAACACTTTTATAACAATTGAGAAACAATAAAATTGCTAGATATTTTTTAAACTGAGAAACGAATATATCTTCTTAATTGCTCATTCCCACGGTTCTGACCTAAGTCGATCCTCCTGCAGGGTTGTTAATCTGTGTCCATCAAATTTCACGTTTCTGACCAAATCACGCTTCATAGAAACATTAGTGTTACGACAGCTAAAACACAAATATACCCAAAACTATTCGGCTTCTGTTACTGACAAAACAAGCAAATGTACAAGTCATTAGCTTAATTTAATTTTTCTCCACTATTGAAATCCTGGTTTAGTTAAAAGCCCTGTTCTTAATAATCAATGCTAATGTTTAGCCTGGCAAGAAATTCAACGAACAACACTGTGACATATTGCCGCAATGTTAGAATTCATTTCCCATTATAAGCCATTTTCATTTAACATGGAATTCGGTGTCACATATACTTTAAATAATCAATTGCATACATAAACGTACTTACATAGTCAAATTATTAAATCCTTAACAGATGTAATAGAATTAATGAAAAAAGTACATAGGTAGATAGGTAGGTCGGTAGGTATGTATGTAGGTAGGTAGATAGGTAGGTAGATAGGTAGGTAGGTGGGTAGATAGGTAAGTAGATAGGTAGGTAGATAGGTAGGTAGATAGGTAGATAGGTAGGTAGATAGGTAGGTAGACAGGTAGGTAGATAGCTAGGTAGATAGGTAGGAAGGTAGGTAGGTAGATAGGTAGGTAGATAGGTAGGTAGGTAGATAGATAGGTAGATAGGTAGGTAGGCAAGTAGGTGGGTGGGTGGGTGGGTAGGTACGTAGGTAGGTAGGTAGATAGGTAAGCAGGTGAGTGGGTGGGTGGAAGGTGCCGGGAGCGTGGGTCGGTGGGTCGGTGGCTAGGTAGGTGGGTGGATAGGTAGGTAGATAGGTAGGTAGACAGGTAGGTAGGTAGATAGCTAGGTAGATGGGTAGGAAGGTAGGTAGGTAGATAGGTAGGTAGACAGGTAGGTAGGTAGATAGGTAGGTAGATAGCTAGGTAGATAGGTAGGAAGGTAGGTAGGTTGATAGGTAGGTAGATAGGTAGGTAGGTAGGTAGATAGATAGGTAGATAGGTAGGTAGGCAAGTAGGTGGGTGGGTGGGTAGGTAGGTAGGTAGATAGGTAAGCAGGTGAGTGGGTGGGTGGGAGGTACCGGGAGCGTGGGTCGGTGGGTCGGTGGCTAGGTGGGTGGGCGGATGGGTGGGTGGGTAGGTACGTAGGTAGATAGGTGGGTGGGTGGGAGGTGCCGGGAGCGTAGGTCGGTGGCTAGGTAGGTGGGTGGATGGGTGGGTAGGTACGTAGGTAGATAGGTAGGTAGGTAAGCAAGTGGGTGGGTGGGTGGGAAGTGCCGGGAGCGTAGGTCGGTGGCTAGGTAGGTGGGTGGATGGGTGGGTATTCACTGCAAATAGGTATTAGCTGACTCAGGAGTTAAATGTGGAAATGGAAGATACAATGAATAATTGCACGACAGTAAAAATTATGATAATGATAATAATAATGATAAGGATGATAATATTGATGATAATTGTAATAATAATAATAATAATAATAATAATAATAATAATAATAATAATAATAATAATAATAATAATAATAATAATAATAATAATAATAATAATAATAATAATAATAATAATAATAATAATAATAATAATAATAATAGTAATAATAAAACGGTTCTGCCTACAAATCACAGTTCTATAACTCCAAGCGTCTAGGTTTAATATAACAGATAGCTTTTAAATCATTAATTGTTTTACTGTTTATATTCATTAATTACACTGCTCAACAATATTTTTGTTGCATTGCTATCAACATTTCTAATTTAATGGTACTGATTTCAGACGTGGGGTCGGATTTTGTCTCGAAGCTCCTTTTTTTTTTTTTTTGCTATCTCCAAATGTCAATATTTCATGGTTTTATCACTGAAACCATGATCTTGCTGGATAAATACTTGAAGTCTCAACTTGGCTTGGTAATACAAATTTAAGCAGAAACACAGTCTAGATTTCTTCAGTGCTACAAATTGAAGCACATTCCATTATAAAGAGGGTAACAGTTAAATAAAGCTGACGTTTAACTAACACATTTCGTCAAGGCAGAAATCTGCGATTCAAGCCCTTCAGGAAAATCTCGTTTAATATCCCAGCAATAATGTGCAATGATATGTTTGTCCCATCTCCCTTGATAGCACTCTTCCATTATCTTGAGATCCTGATCAATCGTTCGCCTGGCTCGTCACCCACATCTCCTAGGTACTCAGGGAATTTATCAAAATGACTGTATAAATTTGACACTCGTGTGACATTCCAGTTCATGAAATGGTGACAACATATTAACTATGAGACTTTCATAATTAGCAGCTTTTTTATAACCGAAAAAATTTTTCATTACAGCTGCAAATGACACACCCATGCAGCCTTTTCCTTTATGTTCATCTTTGTGATAAGGTCTTTATCGCGTTCAGCGGTCTGAATCAGAGGTCCATTAAATCTCCTGCCTTGATCTTCTCAAAAGACGAAGTTGGAAGAGCATGTACTATGTGGAGGAAGTATTCACTGTCTCTGTCTAATGCTTTAACAAACTGTTGAATGAAACCGAGTTTGATGTGGAGTGGAGGGAAAATAATTTTTCTTGTCTGATAACTGGATCATTGACAATATTTGGCATACCGACTTGCAGAGTCTCACATAATGGGCTACTCCATCTGGTTCCAGTGCCTGTCTTGTGCTCGGCTGTCCCACATGCAAATACTCGGATACTTTGTTAAACCTCTCTGTTGGCCTAGCAGAAAATTAACTATTTTGATGTCCACGCAAATTGTCTAGTTCTACTCATGATATTTTAGTAGATTGATAACCGTCTTAATGTCATTATGCTCCTCCGGTAAATACACAGAATGACCAACTGGTACAGGTACATAGACGTTACCATTATGTCGTAGAACACACTTCAGAGTGCATTTTTGTATTGACAAGCGCCAATCATCTGGACTGTACAATGTAATCCCTAATTTATGGAGAAGATCTGAGGCATTATGGCAATAAAACATATTTTCCTCTGTAAAGAATTGAAGAAACACCACTTTTCGTGTTCGACAATATGGCATCTTTAAAGTATCACTCATTACATACTTTTCTTGTAATCTGGAGGCCAACACTTCTGCTGGAAGTTTGGAGAGAGACAAATCACGCACAAAGTCATTCAACTCACACTGGTCAAACGGATGAGAAGTTAAGGACTGTGGGGTATCAGAAGAATACACGTCCAAATCACTTTCATCACCTTTCTCCGGGATTTGATCGCTATCAGTATCTTTACATGGATTAAATCTTTTAACAACAGGAGTTGGTAGTTCATCAGAGTGCATAGTAGGTCTGCTTGCAGAAGAAATATTACGATATGATATTTTATGTCTGCTTTTCTTGCCAATTCCCGTTGTACTGACGAGACAAAAACAGCAGTTACTTGTGTGATTCACTGGTTCTCGCCAGGACATGGGGATTCCAAAAGCTAAACCCTTACGCTTTCCTTTCGTCCAGTCACTGAACACTTCCTCAGAGTTGTGACATACTGTATGTGGGGCTCATGTTTTCGCTTGGTCGCCAGGAATAAGCTCGAAATACGCTTATAAGTTTCTCTCACAAAGGATGCTGCATTGCGTCTTTGGCGAATAAGAGTGTAGGATCCACAAATTTAACAGAAAGTGCCTGGGGTACTGATACAACCACGTCTCTTTGTAGCCATGATCAAATGTTATCAGATGTGAAACAAAAGAAGCATGTACATAACCATGTACATAATATAATACTTAATCTAACACAAACGGTTGGAATGGAAAAGTTGGAACTGCATGAAAATCAGTGCATGGAGAGCAAACCCGATTTCAGATTTGAAATCAGCAGACGAAAGACATGAAGAGTCCATTAAAAATCTCATGCATCAGAGACTTCGAAAAAATTTGTTAGCCTGTGTTATTCATCCAGGGAGTTTAGCGAATACATTTACCACCGGTACTTACAACAAATTCATGAAATGTCCAATGTACACTAGCAACTTCTGTATAATAAATTTTCCAGCATTTATTCGATTCAAATTTTTCCTAAATTTCTTCACCGAGAGATCACAGTCTTGAAAAACTCTTACAGACAATAATTCATTCCAGTTTCCTACGTTTCTATTAATAAAGTAGAACTCTCCTGCGTCGGTTCTATGCATTTTACATTTAACTTTAAATAAATGACAGTTTATTCCATAATGTGGGGCTCTCTAATGTTTCAGTAATACCCAGCTATGCATTTGAACCGCCCTAAGTTTCAAATAATGCGTATAAGCATTGGGCTAAACCTTTTAGAGCCTCCCATTTTGTCTCTTTCGCTTTTGCAGACCTAAAATATTTAGCTTTTTATTAATGTCATAGCCTTCTAACGAATCAATTTGATTAAGCCTATCTGGGTCCCATCATGCTGCTGCATATTCCATAACCGGCCACACCGAAGACTTGTGGGCAATTTCCCTGGACTTTGCCCTCCCCTGTTAAAGAAATGTAATGTTTTCCACGCTTTCCTACATGCAGAATTTATTTTATGGTCCCATCCAGTGTTACTCATCAAGTACACTCCCAAATAATTGCAGCTTACACAGTAGTGTTTTGTTCCCAGCCCACGTGGATGAATGTAAAGAAAAGTTTGTGGAAAAATACTAGGTGATTAGATGAACGCGAGGTCGGACGGATCAGCGGTAACTCAGTCACACATGCAAGCATTTCCAGTAGGTGTAATTTATAGCATCTCAAAGGGGTATTTAGTATTTTCAGTGCAAAATTACTCTATAAATGATAAAAGCGGCAATATATTCTCAGATACTTTGATGTGAGTATAGCATATCTATGGATATTTTTTGAAAAAAAAAAAATTAGCACAGTTAAATCCACTCCAAAGACAAAGATGTGATTAGAAATAAAACAGGAGAGAGCCACCAGTTGACATGCAAATCATTCTGTCTATAGCCTGTCTCGCCCTTAGATGACAGTACATGTTAAATGGGGCGCAACGTTGCAATATGTACTATATGTGTCTCGAAGTTCATCGCTCAGGTGCGACGACTTATGACTGACACAAGTGAAACTGAAGATAGCATTCTATTGTTTCTTCCTCTCCCTCTGACGTTGTACACCCTGCTTCAAATTTGACTTTGTTCCCGGGACAATAAATAATATTATGCTAAGCAGCATCAGCAACACATTAACAGTATTAACGCATTAAACAAAGTAATTATGGCCATAGTTTCAATAAGTAAACCTATTAAACCTCTGTACATTATACTAACGCATCAAATAGAGCAATAATGATCATACCTTCAGTAAGTAAATCTGTTAAATCGCTATATGCTATATTAATGCATCAAAAAGAGATTAATGATCATAGTTTATAATAAGTAAACCGGTTAAATCTCTATAAATTATATTAACGCATCACAGCAATTATGATCATACTTTCAATAAGTAAACCTGTTAAATCTGTATATATTATAAACCTGATGAGGAAGTTTGAGCACCCTACACAACAGTATCTAAAGAATGAATAATTCGCTGCACTCCACTTTGCACTATTCCATCATATTGCGTTAACCTAACTTTTTTTTCTTTGTTTTGTTTCCCCGTCCTTTTTGCTTTCTTTTTTGATGGCGTTCAGGTCCTTTCATTAGTTCCTTTTTAATCCTACACACTACTGCCTCTGAACACCCGAAAGCCTTAGCTGTTTCTTTTACTGCCGTACTAACACCCATTTTGCTTGAAAAAGGATCCAATATATTCATAATTATTTGGCGTTCCTTACTTCTTAATTTACCAATATATCGTCTCTTTCTAACTCCCCCTTTCATAACTACAAATGTTTACAGAAAATGTTGAATAAATAATACAATAACCTTCACAGGTTCCACACAGCATACCATACACGACTTCTTTCGAACTGTTACTGCTGCTCTTTATACTGTCTTCCGTGTCGCCCCTGGTGCGTTTTAGCAGAATAGATGGATACCTTCTGTTTGCCTTACACGATAAAGAAGGGGGTTACAGGCCTCTGATTTATTTTAAAAACTGTCCCTAACCCTTCTCCACATTTACTCTTGCTTAGTCCCCGATGCAAACTGAAGAACAAAAAAGTTTACCACTGTGTAACTTTTGTAGTGCACAGGTATTAAATTGCCCGAAAACATTTAATTTAAAAAATTGTAACACCTAACTGAGTAAACACACGGAGTTTAAAGTAGGCAAGTAGCATCACTATAGTTTACTCTAGCTAAGGCAAAAATATAGACGTATTTTAGGAGTTTTTTAGTTAGTGCGTGATGAGTATGGAAACAACAAATATCGGACTTTTTCTGAGAGAAAAAAAAAGGTTTACTGTGTAAATATGGGCCTATAGAAACGTGAATGACTCTAGAAAGTATATAATCTGATAGAGAAAAATATTCTGCATAGGATAATGTGTTGAAACCTGAAATTTATAACACCATGTCATTAGGAACCTGGCAACAGCGTGAGAGTGGAGAAGGTCGAAGCTAACGGCAACTTGTATGTGATAGATACTGATATATCCCATTTAGCTCCATACTGTCATCTAAGTGCGAGACAGGCTTTAAAGTATAACTAGGATCCTTTCCCATTGCACATTACACCTTTCGTTTACTTAGTGTAATCACTAGATGGATAACAATTATGATAAGTTTGCAAGTTACAAATCAATTTTCCAGTTGTATCTAACGTCGTCTCTCCACAATGAATCTGTCAAGTTTGAAGTTCTATTACAGGGGTACTCAACCGCAGGCAAGTCAGGGGAGGTCGAAATCATCACCTTCCACCCGCTGGAACAGAATTACGCATTTATCCGTAGTTAATGAGTTCCAATAGCGGCAGATTCTTACGTACAGGAAATCAAAGGAGTACACATTCATATTATACTCTTGATATCCTCTGAGGATACTGTTTTGGCACGATTTACGTTTCAGAAAGTTTTCAGTATTTGGTGTAAAAGATGAAGTGCATCGTTTCAAAAGATAAGCAAGGTGAATTTCGCTTATCTTGCTTTAACGTAGTTTAATGTAGTTCATTTTTTAAAATGTTTGTTCGCAGATACAAGTGGAGCCAAAGACTGCTATTAAACTAGGTGCAAACAAGCCTATTCTCGGATAGTCACAGCAGGGCAGAGGCCTAAATAGTTCTCAACCTTCTTTCTCAGAACATTTTACGGTCGCGGAATTCTGCAATGCAAGTAGTTTCATATTTTGTGGCTCGTGTGAGGCCTCGCTACATGGACATTTCAAAGGAGTGCAAAACAATTGGATTTTGGTTTCAAATGTTTTAGGCCTTCAAATTGTGAAGGGAATGTGTCACACAATTTCTTCTAAAGGTTTTTATATTTTTCCAGGAGAATAACATTTGTCGTGAACATGGAACGTAAGCAGGGGAAATGGTATACATTTTCAACCACCAGTCTTACAAATCAAGCACTTAACTTATCGTCTTCATCTCGAAAACAAAAATATTCGTCCTCCCATTGAGTTGTATGTACTACTATATATACTCCACGCCATCCACCTCTGACTACCAGGTCTGGTTCTTCTTGCCTTGGTTACTGAAGAGGGGGAAATAACGTGTAGGGGAAGTGAGTCTTACTCGCTTGTTGAGCACTCCTGTTCTATAATGATGCATTTCATTCCATATATCTGCTCAAAAAACAAAATGTTTAGTTGTTTTATCAAAAAGGGTGTTAAGATTTTAATTAAAACTGTTTCGTCTTTTGCTAGAAATTATGAAAATGGCTTACAGTAAAATGATCAAAAGGAAACTGCAACGCAAAACAAAGGAACAAATGAAAATAGTACTTCAACAAAATACGTAAACATGAATAATAACAAAACAATACTCCAGCATAAGAACCTGACGGAAATGAAAATCGCAGATTTCCAAGCCTTAATGACATTGTATACCTATTGATGTCGATAATTTAATAAATAATAGAGGGGTAAATTGTTAACTCTGCACTGTATAATGCGTTGTTTGTATTATTTTTGCTGACAAATAACAATGTGAATGGGATTTCCCAGAGAGACCACAGAGCTTAACATTTCCAGCACATTCCCCTTAAAATCTGGTTCCAACCACAACATCAGAATGAAAATCTGGTTATCTAGTTGTGTCCCATAATAAGGAGCTCTGAAACAATGTAAAGAACTGCTCATCAAAGAGGCAAACGATGAAAAATGACCAAGTGTGCCTCTCGGACATCAGGATTGCCACACCTGAAAGACGAGACGGAAATGGAGAGAATGGGGATTATGGAAAGGAAATTGTGGTGGATGTGAAATAACCCTAGTGTTCACGTACGGACCAGGAAAAACCACGAATACTCAACATCAGATTGTACAGTCGAGACCTCGCGAATGTGAGTACCACACCTTCGAAGTCATTTCGCTCAAGCGATTACTTAATTTTATATATCTATGTATATTACAACACAATTATCTAACAGTTAGCTATTCAAATGTTAGTTTCAAGTGGATTCCTAGGTATATAACTGATGACAACAAGGAACAAAGGAGGACCTTGGAAAGATGCTTAAACATCACGAGGCTGATTATGTGTTCTTATACAAACTTATGGGTTGACGAAGAATGGATTCATCATTATCCTGACACTGAACGACAGTCTATGGGGTGGCGTCACACGAATTCTCCTCGGAAGAAAAAGTTTAAGTCAATGCCCTCTACCACCAAGCTTTTGGCCTCAGTTTCCAGGGATTCTGGAGTGATTCTGAATGACACAGAACCTGCTGGTTACACAATAACCTCGACAATTTACATCGACAGTTCTGAAAAACAAATCGAAGAGACGACTTCTACGTGTTTGTCACTATCAAGATGCCAACAATATCCTCCTCTCATATGACAATGCAAGGAACACGCAAGTCAGCACACAGTTGAAGCAATCGCAATCTTGCAACTTTTGATCCACTTACAGGTGCACTCTGTGGGAGACAATATTACGCCATGAGATCATAGGCGAAATCCGAATGGGGCTTGGAAGGAAACAAGCTGAATGACACCATAGCAGATACAGACTCCACGACGGAAAACCACAGATTCAAACTGAGATAATGTTGAATAAAAAGTAATTATTCGTAGCTAATAATTTGGAGAATCGTTGCGTGTTTCCTGCTGAAAGTAAACAAACCTCCGATGAAGAAAGCAAAAGAATACTTGCTAACTGAACCATGTGGTACATTGTAGTACATTTTGGTACTAATACTACTCGCTTACCTTATCTTCATTAATGACGAAGGACAAAAATTCGCTGTCATTAAACATCTCTTTGGCTGTTTGCGAGCATGTTCTTTGAATGCGTCAGTTAAGTGTGTTGTTTGAGGAAGTTGGAAGAATGAGGACGTAGCAGCAGTAGGGAAATGCCGGAGCTGGAGCTTCATCTTCATACAAAAGGCACTGCTGTTCTCAATCATAATCCAACGAAAACGCCTCTGAGAAATGACATCACGAGTCCGCCCTTCTCCTCTCATCAGTCTCCAAGATTACCAGGCATAAATTCTCTCAACTTCTAGTTATTGATAGAAGGACTGAGAAGGACTCCTTCTGCCAATAGCTGCACTACTCAGGCTAGGAATTACAAGGAGGTTCCAGGAATGTTTATATGATATTTGTTTCGCTGTATCATTTTGAAGTAATAAAACAAGCGTCGCATACACAAATTACAACTAAATTTACTAGGAGGGATTATATGTTGCAAATTTGTATGGTGAAGTAAACAAACCCTCGGGTTTGGAACCTCTGCATTGATTGTGTATCTTGCGGTTGACTTTGGGTAACTATATGCTTTCTTCAATGATAGGATTTTGATATTCATTTTCCGCTCGTTGTCAAGCTTGGGAAGTTCAAATTCCTGCACTTCGTGCGTATTGCAGTTCTACCGTAGATGCACAAAAATCCATTAAATCACCCAACTATTGATATGTGTATTTATTGTCACATACGTCCAATATTATCACATTTGGTAGAGAATTTTGCCACTTAACTACTCAAATATTTGCTTTAATTTATCGCTGAACATTTACGTATGATTTAATCAATGCAACATTTAACTATAACACTTTTGGCCTAAGTAGCTCTCTTAACCTCAAGTGTTCATTGGCTTGGTAACGTCACCATTTAGTACATGCTAGCGCGGTTGCAACTGCTCCTCAACTACTGACTAATTTATTTTATTTTCACATAAATATATATATTTAAAAAACAAAAAATATATATAGATATTTAAAAAGCAATATATATATATATTTTTTTTTTTATTTTTTTGGTTCTGTTATTCATTGGCGCCGTTCTATTATCATTAGCGTTGAAAAAGTAGCATGCAATACACCCACTTTAAGTCCTTTGCACAAACTTGCAATTGGAAAATTCGATTTTGTCCCGTAAATTTTCAAACGTCTTCCTCATTCTACACTAATGCACTTACCGCACTTATATAACAATATGCTATAGTTCCTGAAAATGTTCTTCTAGTGCTTTTCATAAAACAATGCGTTCCTGTCTCACTTAGTAGGAAGTAGTTTCGGAAAACATTTTTGAAATATTCTTCAGCATATCCTTTTATTTGTTGAATATTCAGTTACTGAATTGATATGCATGCCAAACGGAAACTGTTTGTTTGTGTAGGACGCAGCAGCTTTTTATTATAAGACCCTGAATGTTTATTAAAGGGGAGATATGCCGTTGACAGAACTGACATTTCAGGATGTGAGGTTTGTGACAACTTTGCTACGTTAAAGACATCTGCTTCACAAGCAAGAAAAAGCTATAGAAAGTAGAAGAACCTGTACATTAGATTACATATTTAGGACCACAAAACCGTTGTCGTAAACTTCGTGTTACAGGTATTATTATTCCTCTAAAATCCAATGTTTTACAATAACGTGGCTTGTTTATTTTCCATCTATGATACACATTGTTTACACTAAACCTTACTATTGTAGTGACTGATAAATATGATAGTCACTGTTCCTGGTTTCAGACACATTTTATTTCAAGTACACACGAGCGTCTCAACAAATTATGGCATTATAATATATACATGTTTGAATGGCCTGATGATTAAAACAAGAATGGGCACTTAGTATTTTAAAAGGTGTTGTTTTAAATGAGGGAAAAATGCAAACTAACAAGATTAAATAGTTCCGAAATATCTAATGCAACAACCTTTTGCAATAAATTGCATCTTGGTTTTGTGTTTGCATTTATTTACCATAGTACTTTACAGTAACATGTTGCTGCGATGGTTGGTTGTGTATGTGGTCTGGCCCGGGTTGTCCCGCAGGCCTCGCCGTGTAGCTGGCTGTGGTTTGATGATATCTAAGTGGTAAAGACGGCTGCGAGGCTGGAGTGGGCACTGTGCCTGGCCTGTAAAACCGCCGAAGCCATTGCAGGTGGCGCTGTACCGTCGGCGGTTAAGGTCAGGCTCCGGTCACCGCAGCAGTGGCACCTGGGTGGTGTGGCGCAGATTTCGGCGTTTTGGCCAAACTGGCAGCAGTGACGATAAGGGACCTGGCGATCAGTTTGGCTGGCCTCGATGCGCAGGCGGTGCTCTAACCAGGGCAACCCCGCTGGCGCGGTTGCGTCACGGTCGCCAGGGTCTAGCCGGACCGTCATCGTGGGCCCTCGTCCTGAAATGATTTGTGCGGCTGAGGGCCGCATTGCTGAGGGCCACAGCTGTCTGGCGGTGGTCAGTGAGTAGCGGCACAGAGTTCCCGCGGTACTCCACAAACTATTGCATTGTGCCTCCATGAAGGCGCAGTATGTGGACGTCGGTTGAAGTGGTTCTGCTGGCTGCGGTGACGGTTCCTGAGCAGCGACTGGAGGCGTAGGCGTTGGCTGGCTGGGTTCTGCTGGCAGCGGTGGCGGTTGCTGAGAAGCAACTGGTGCTGGAGACGGTGGAGTGAGAGCGACTGGCGAGGCGAGGCTTGTTGTACCGAGAGTTGCTGCTGCGGTGGCATGCTGGTCTCTTGTGGTGAGCCAGCTCTCGGAGTGGCCACAGCTGGGTCGGCGTTGGAATGCGCGCCCCCTAAATATGATTGGGGGATCACAGAGCTTGTGGCGGCGGCGGCGGCTGCTTTCTTCTTCTCTTTCGCCATTCTGTCGACTTCGATTCTTCGACCTTAGAGATCTTTTTGCCTGTGCCCCTCCACCCGGGAGGGAGGCGAGAAGAGACAAAGGGAGGCCAGACCGCAGGAGAGTGGGCACAGCAGGGGATAGGGGACCCTAAAGCACGAAGCATGAAGGAAATGATTAGTGAAGTGAAATGGAGGTAGAGGAAATTCGGAATATGAAAGTAACCACCTAGCATTTGCCTTCTAACAAGTCCATGTTGTTCCCTTGCATCAAATTGGTAGAATCACAATCCGGAAATATCAAATTTTTGAAAACTTCCCGTAATGTGCTGGTATTAATCAGCAAACAGCTCAATTCACTTTGGTCATCCAGCATCTGAGGGAGATGTCCAGACAGTTTCTTTTCAGATGTTGTCTGACTTTCAATGGGACTTTCTACTCTGTCCTGTGACAATATGACACTCCTTATTTGTTGCTAGTGTTATTATTTAAAATAAAAATCATATCTTTAAATTCCTATTCGTTTACCAGTCCACTTTCCTCCACTGAGCTGCCGGGATCTAATGTAGGTTCCTATAATGCTAGATAATTTTGATTAGACTCACTGCAATAGTTTAACTATTCTAGTTATATTATGGATCAAGGCTTCACCATAACGCTCGCCGTGAAAGCTTCAAATCTTACTTTTATTATGTTTGGAATGAATGAAGAATGTATGAACAATCTCAAAATAGTAGCATGAAGTGCACAATAATGTTTGTATCACAGCCACAGGTGGTTATAATGTAATATTTAATTGCTCACTCTTCAGCTGATTGCTGGTTATGACACAACCATGAGTATGATTGCAGTCGTTGTGACTTGCAAATACTAAAATAATATATAATTTATAACCAAAACAATTTTAACAATTTGTGATATTATAATGTGGGCTCACATTTACAGCATGCAGTGTAATTCCTAAAAATCCCAGTCATTTTACTTGCAATAACATTTGTTATATTGTATTTATGTGTGAATGAATAAATGTAAATATGTATTAAATATCTCCTGTTTATTATGCTTTGCTGGTTATAATACTAACATGAGAATACCCTTTCAAACTCTGTGAGTTCTAAATAGTGACACAATTTATTATTTGATTACCAAAACAAGTTTACCAATTTGTGTACTAACATGTGGGCCCACATTTACAACATGCAGTGTGGTTTCTAAAAAGCCAAGTAGTTTTAACATTGATTACCAGTAATATTTATTTTATTCTAGTTATATTATATGTAGAATGAATGAGTGTAAATGTATTTAAATATCTCCAGGTTATGATATAGAAAACAAAGCATGTTTACCACGTGGGTAGTTTACACACAAGCATGTTTACACACCTCACATTTGTTTACCTCAAATTTCTTCCGGCTATTCCCTAATGCCTGCAAATGTCGCCTTCTTTTGCTCATGCTCCCCTTCAAAGGACGCCACCTTCTATTTATTGCATGCATAATGAATTTATTAAAACACCCTTTTCACTATTCTGAAACACACACGCTAACACAAACTAGATGGAAATATATACTGTACAAATCAAACGATGCAAACAAACGCATATTATGTTTAAAACAGCTGTAACTGTGTGTTAATATCCTATATATCAAACGTTATTTTTATTTATAAGAACCTCTCCATAACGAAAGTAACACAACACTTCAAAATACCAGCACAATTAACTTTCTTTTGACTTCCCTTTATATAGACATTAGATATGTATAGTTGACAAAAACATGCATCAATGCCTTGCAGAGGCATTGATTTTCAGCACAAAATTCAATTTCAGATTTACTGTGAAAAATGGACGTAATTTTGACAAACAAAAAGTGGGTGCGTCAGGAGGATTTAAAGGGACAAACACAACCCACACGGAGCCATTTATATGGCTGTAGCGAGCGGTGGGGGCGATCTGCAAAAGTTGACAATCTTTGAATGCCCAAATGTTCAAGCAACTATTTGGAGCGAAACGCTAATTTTCGAGTTTTTGGCAGATTTTTGCCTAAAATTTGACTCCCAGTGTCCCTTAATGTCTCTCAAGGATGCGACACGAAAAGTTTGAAGAAAATTGCTCCACCCTAAACTACCATTTACATGGAAAATTTTGCTATTCTTGAAAATGGCTCTAACGATTTTGATTAAAATGCCGTATGTGTGAGATATTTTTATAACCACTGAAATGTATATCTTGAACTCTCTGGCTACAGCCCATGTAGTACTGTTTACTCTGTATGACCTTTGCGTAACTGGTAAACCGTAAGAGATAGGCCAAATCTTACTCTATACAAAAATGTAGATCTTGCTAAACTACACCATTTATGTCCAAATATACTTTTTTCTTGACTGAACCATTTCGGAGATACGCCTTACTATTTGTGTGAGTTTTGGAGAACTTATGCTTCTGTCAAATGGAACATCGTTATTCATTTTTACTTTGTCTACTACGTAGAAGTAGTATTGCATTCCACCCAAAACGCGACACATTCGCGTGACACATACAATCTGTGCCTCGAGATTGCACAGGAAATACATGTTTTGAGGCCCCCTGAATCCAAAATAAAGGCATTTTTAGAAAAAGGCCCATGTGTGTATGTCTGTCTCTCTGTCTGTGTGTGTGTGTCTGTACGTCTTTCTGTGCGTCATCTTTGGAAAGCATAACTCAAAGCATAACTCAAAACCGAAAAGTAGTTTAAAAGCCAAAGTTGGTATTTAAGGTTGTCTTTCAAGGATATGACACGATGATTTTGAAGAAAATTCCTCCATGATTAACTGCCCTTTACATGGAAAAATGTTCGAAAATTTTGATTTTCTTGAAAATGGCTCTAACGACTGATTAAAATGCCATATATTTGAGATATTTTTATGACAAATGAAATGTACATCTTGAATTTTCTGGCTATAGCCCATGTTGTCCTATTAACTCTGGATGACTTTTGCATAACTGGTAAACCGTAACAGATAGACCAAATCTTACTGTACAAAAATGTACATCTTGCTAAAATACACAATTTATGTCTGAATAAATTCTTTTATGCAATGAACCATTTCGGAGATATGCCTTGTTATTTGTGTTAGTTTAAGAGAGCTTATACTTCTGTCAAATGGAACGTCGTTATTAATTTTTATACGTTAACCATGCACCTTTCTGCAAATGTTTATCTCATCTACACGAAGAAGATATGGAATAAGAGTTTGTAAGAATGGTTAGTACAAGAGCAGCGGAAGTCATGTGAGTGCAACACATCAGACTGTTTTTATGTGTTAACTGTGCAAAGAGAACGGAATCTCAAAGCTTTAAAAGATTTGACTATCGCCCATAGCCTACTGTGTTCCCATTTCTGCAAATGTTTATCTCAACTAACACGAAGAAGATATAGGAATAAGAGTTTGTAAGAATGGTTAGTACAACAGAAGGGAAAGGCATGTGAGTGCATCAGATTTTTCTTATATGGCCTCTCCATTAGAACTTCAGTTGTCATGCGCGTACTAGTGTGTCCTCAAATTTATTCCTGTCAATCTTCCGATTTCACATTTCATTGCGCAGTCCGACGTTCAGCACCTTCCGTTCCATGTTTATGTGACACACTTATAGGGCTTTTGTTTGGCTTTCGGTAAAGCACTACGTTCGGAATCCGAGCAGTGGTATTACGCTGAATTCCACGACCTGTATTTTCACTGTTTCAGGTTTGTGTATTTGTTCAGGAGGATATCGTTTGAGTTTCAAAACTGCCTCCATACTGCGTTAATTCTTAGTTTGATCTCTACTTGCTGTTTTCCCTCACTTTCCCTCACTTTGTCCCAAGTAAGTATTCCTTCCAATATTTCTTCTTCTTTCTGTGTTGACCTTTCTCGTATGGAGAACTGACAGCCATCACCATGACTTACAAGTGGGTGACTGGGGTCAGACGCCTGTCGAGAAGTAAACACACTCTAGATTATAGAGAGCAGCCAGAAAGGGCGATCAACCGGAAGCCTGGCACGAAAGTGAGGAAGAAGGAGAAATGAAATGAGGGTGAAATGTACAGCCAAGGTAAAATAATTGAGCGCATTAGGAAAGTAGAATAGTTTTAAGTCCCACATCGTGTTGCAGCGCAGTTTAAACAAGTGGGTATTTCCAACATGCAGCCAAAGCTTATATCAGGTGGTCCATTTCATCCGGCATTGGCGTAAGTAGATATCCTTTCGAGCGTTAAAAGAGTTACAGAATGCCAACGGGCAATTCTAGCCCAAAAGACGGCAGTGGCGTGTTGCGCCTCTCAGCGAAGACGTGAGACGAGAGACAGTTGAACTAGTGTGTCTAGTCCCTGATAATAGAGAAAACAGTATAAACAACTGAAAAGCTCTCACTTTGCTTACAGGAGCTTTATTTTCTAGAAAATAAGCTCACACCTGTATATGGTGCTATTGTTTAGCACTACGAATTATAGATTGTAAAGCGCAAGCATGAGGGCACCCAATGTTTCATTGTAATTTTTTCGTTTCTTATTAATGTTATTGTATTATTATTATTATTATTATTATTATTATTATTATTATTATTATTATTATTATTATTATTATTATTATTATTATTATTATTATTATTATTATTATTATTATTATTATTATTATTATTATTATTATTATTATTATTATTATTATTATTATTATTATTATTATTATAAAACAACAGTAATAAGAAACGAACAAATGCTACCTTCGCTGACCTTACTTTAAACTGCAATGTAAACAAAGTGCAATATTGTATTCCTCCGCGGGCCCCTACCATTGAAAGACATATGGCACGACTTAACACGTGTGTTATGTGAACTGTCATCACCACGTGAGTAGCTTCTGGCTTTTTAATTCTGTATTGTACGGGAGCTCCGCTACCATCTAGCGGCTTTTACTTATAGAAGTAAAGAAGGGACCTCATATATTCTACATTCTAACATAAATTGAAGAATAACACATTATAAAATATATCATACGCAGTGAAAATTTAAATAGCTGAACCCTCTTCAAATAGAACGTGGTTGTCCATTATGATTTACGAGTTGTAAAGGGTTATCAACAAGTTCCTCCGCACCGTGCCGGTGCGTATCGCTCAAGATAACTTGATACCCTGTATATCTACGAGTGTATTGCCTTTCATGAATTACGTACTGAATCAAACATATACTTTATTTCGTGGAACGTTATAAATAACCTTGGGCTCGCAGCAGTCAATGCTATCACCCGAATCCCAGTCTCTAGGGAAATTTTGGTTACACGAGACTGCGGAGCGACTTTTCGATAACCCCGTACAAAGCAACGTTAAGTAAGCAAAATAAACTTTTGAATCGCTTTGCTTATGTTTCACGAAGTCTGGAAGTAATCATTAACATGCAAATATTAAACAGATTTTGCGTTAGATGAAACCGTATGAAAGAGTAAAATAAATTAAATAAATAAAGCCATTAAATCCCTTTAGGGCAAATGCCTCCTACCATAGTAGAGATTAGCTCAAAGACTTTCTCAGGGTGAGCTCCACCTCTTCTAACGTCTTCACAGTTTATCCTCTGTTTTAATGTAACAAACACCTAGTTAGACTACGTGGGAGTTTTCTTATCTCATTCCCCTAATGTAGCTTAAGCTGTTTGTCCTATAATTTATTCACTTCACACTGTCCGTTTCTTGTTTTGTCTCCTGTAACTACTTCCGATTTAGATTAGTTCACGTATGTTTTCATTTCACATTGGCGCTCTGTTTTCTACATTTCATTTCACCCTAGCACTCACTTTTCATGTCCAGTGTGTTCCTATTCTACCTTAAGTTAGTTGTCCTATAATTTGCTTCCACTACACTCTATCTCACTTTATTTCACTTTGAGCACGTTCGATACTCTGGGCTGACACACCAGTAAGCTCTGCGGTAAAAGCTGTTATTTCCTGACTAGTCGCGGTTGAGTATTTCTCGCAACAAAGCACTTTGCAAATACGCTTAAAACAATTAGCTTTTCACTACTTCGTAATGGGTTTCCTTGGCGATGTTTTACGTTCTCCACGGCAGATGCTATTTTGAGCAAATTCTATGTTCCGTTCTTCAACTTCCTTCAGTGATTGCATGCATATGAATTTCATATCACAGTTAATAATACTGATGATATGCAAATTAATGTATTCCATTTATTCCTAGTATAAGATTTTCAAAATGTTTTTGCAAATATTTCTTGTGGTTATTTTAAATTTAACGCTATTCTGTATGTTAGTTAAAACAGACTATATTTTCAATCACGCCTGCTGACATGGAAGTTGTGTGGTTCTATCAACCAATGCAGTGTTACTCAAACACGTGTTGTTGTCGTTTACATTGCAGTTTAAAGTAAGGTCGGCGAAGGTATAGTGAGACATTACGTGCCCTCAAGCTTGCACTTTACAATTTGCTATCCGTAATGTTAGAGAATAGCACCATATATAGGAGTGAGTTTATTCCCTGGAAAATAAAGATCCTGTAAGTAAAGTGAAACTGTTTCGGTTGTTTATACTGTTATTCTCTATTATCACGGACTACACACGCTAGTTCAACTGTCTCTCATCTCACGTCTTCGCTGAGAGGCGCAACACGCCACTGTCATCTGTTTCACTAGAATTATTATCCCGTGGCGTTCTACAACTCTTTTAACGCACGAAGGGATATCTACTTACGCCAATGTCGGATGAAATGGGCCACCTGGTAACTAGTCTGTTCCATATTATGTTATTATCTGTCGAACACACACATAGACTGTGTCTTGAATCACCGTTGGCATTTGTAATTGTTCCTGATATAGAAACGGAGTGTATAGCAAACTGTCTATTAGTGTGTCCGACGATAACATGCGGAACAGACTATCAATAAACTCAGGCTGCATGTTGGAAATATTAACTTATGTAAGCCTCACTGCAACACATGGGACCTAGAAATGTTCGGCTTTCCCAATGCGCTCAATCATTTTTTCCATCACTGTACGAAAGAGAAGGCGATGATGGAGTAGTTGGTGGAATGAATGGTGAGAATGGCGAGAACCCAGAGGAAGATCTCTCGGGCGCCGCTTTGTCCCACATCGATCACTGGGTCTAACCACTCGACCACGGGGCTGCCTTCCATCCAATACTACTGGTAATTTTCCAGCGTTTTGATCGCTTCCGTCTTTGCTGGTTTCAATCGTAGTCCATCTTCATGGTTGATGATGTGCGCTCCTAAAATATTTGCTACAATAGGTGACAGCGTCGAACCAGCCGTTCCATCTATCTACGCACGAATTTTTCCTTTACGCGAGCACTGAAACAGAAACACATACGCACATATCCACACGCACCCACCCACATACACACACGCACACACATACACACACTGGGCAACGGCAAGTGTGATAATATGCACTACGTTCTTTAAAATGAACCCAGGAAGCCCTGGTGGAACTTTCTGCTGTCTGAAAAAAACACTTTGATTTTCACGAGACCACTTGGCACTTGGAAAGAGTTATGTCACGCATGCTCTTTACTTTGCTACTCAAATCTCTACATTATATAAGCATTTATTTATAAAGGTTGTTTCAATAATAATTTATTCAACTGGATAATCTTGATGGTTTCTGCACGAGTGACTATTTGTCTGACAATTTTTATGAGTTACATATTAAGACCACCACTTTATGCAGTCTTGCCCATTACATCTTGGAGACATAATTTGTAACACATTAGAACACTTTCGTTGTTCATTTTGTTGTCTGAATTTTGGAAACACTTTTACGATATGTATTGTCTTTTCCTGTCATCTTAGAATGCATGTGTTGCTCACCATGTTGTCCGTACTTTTGTAATATCCTTAAGTAGATGCGTAAAATGAATCTAATTATTTCAGAGTTCATGTAAAAAATTTGGAAAAATCTATTTGTATAGTCAAGTCTTTAAAGCGATCCAAAATAAACTATTTTCTAAAATAGGAAACATGTGGAAATCTGATATTAATGTAAAATAGGTTTAATAGCACACATAGATCAGGATCTATCTGATATATGTCCATTATGAATAGGCACAAATGTATTATTATGTAAGAACACCTGTAATAATTTATACTACATTTACTACCTTTCCAATTATGGTAAACATACTATTCTTTCAATTTTTATAAGTGTAGCTGAAGTAAAGCTGGGTGCATTTTTTAACTATATAAGAATTTATTAATTCACAATCTCCGTATAGCTCAAATAATATTAAGCTTAGAAAACATAAGGGAGATTATATATATTTGGAATTAGATCGTCATTTAGATTATTTCTCACAGAATATAGTTCAGTTGGAGATATAACAATAACAATAATAGCCTAATGTGTCCCTTGAAGGGCAAAGGCCTCCTGCAAGAGGGTAGCTCTGTTTCACTAACGCGGTGAGCTACTCTGCGTTAGGTTGTGTCTAGTGTTTCTATGTGTGGTTTAGGTTTATTTCTCTATCACTTTGAGCCAGCTTGGGATGTTATTTGTAGGTTAGCACTGTCTTCATTTTGTAGTCGACTTACTTCCTATTATTCTCCATGTTCCTCTGCTTCGTGCTATGCTGGAGCATTGCTGACTGCTTGTGTTGTGTAGAAGTCTGCCCACCTGTTTCTTGGTCTGCCTCTGTGTCGGTCTCCTGTGTGCGGGTCCCACATGGTGGCTTTGTATGTCCATCTTTCGTCTTACATCCGCGCGATGTGGCCTCCCCACTTCCATTTAAGTCTGCTTGCTCTGTGTGTGACGTATATTGTTGAAGACTTTGGGACAGCGACGCGTTGGAAACTCTGTCTCTCTTAGATATTCCCAATATATCGTTCCATCTTTCTTTGGCATATTTGTATGCGTTCATCTGTCTAGCTGTTGTCGACCATGTTTAGCATCCGTATAATAGAGTTGGGTAGACGCAGGTTTCTAGTGTTTCGAATTTGAGTCTTCCGTTGATTGTTTTGTTGAGTATGAACTAGAGGGACCAGAAGGATCTCCAAGCTAAGGAAATTCTTATTATTATTTCGTTTTCTGTCTTGCCTTTGGAGATTAGTTGGCCTAGGTAAGTGTATTCTGTTTTATATGGTAGCATTGTTCCTTCGATTGAGATGGGGATTTCCTGTCAGTTTGTCATCAACTATGTTTTTGTCATGTTCATATACAGTCCTTCGGTTTTGCTTTGCATGCAGATTTGTTGGAGCACTGACTGAAGTTCTTTTGGTGTTTCCGCGAACAAATATACTTGGATTTAATAAAGAATTAGAGTTTAAATCTATGTAACTGTTTGCTTATAAATGGAACAAAACCAAGACATAATAACAAGTAATAAAATTGGTAGAGAATGTATTGAGCAAACATAATGTGAGTTACAGGACGATTTGTAAAACTATTTACGGAACACATACAGAAATCAATAAGAAGGCATAGAATTTACATTCGGTACAGATCTACAAAGTCTTAAATCAAGTTTGAAAAGAAGGTTTATTGCAAACGGAGAGATTATTGTATGTGCGTATAATTTGAGAAAATGTGGAAGAGATATTAAGTTAGAGGCAGCAAAACAATCAATAAAATTCGAAAAGTTTGATTTTAAAATTAAATCTGCTTGTCAACATGCAGTTGTTTCAGATTTTACCACCAATACACAATATTACTGCATTGAAATTGCTGATATAAAATATCCACATATTGCAAGGAATACCTATGTGGAAGAAACTGATACACAAATAAGATGTTGAAAGTGAAACTGATTCTGATTAAAATACATGCCAATTGAATATTAGTTTCTTATAGAACGGGTAGTTTTTGTAACATTGATATTTTCATCAGCTTTCAGTCTATTTTGGCTGTATTTTACCATGTTTTATACAGTATGACAAAAAGAACACAAAAATTACCGCGTAAAAACTAGTGATTTTGGTCTATTTTCACATAGTTTTGCCGTTTTTAATCACTTTAGTTTTTCCTTAAATTACGATTTTTAGATATTTTGCTCTATTTTAGCACAGTTTTTCTGGATTTTCCGTTTTTTTTCCTTAAATTACGGGTTTTGGATATTTTTGCTCTATTTTAGCGCGGCTTTCCACGATTTTTCCGAATTCCGGATTTTTCCGGAGTTTTACGGATTTTCATTACATTGAGATTTTTACTACTTTCACTCTATTTACCGGAGGAGGATGAGAGGATCGGCGATGCAGTCTACCGCATCCAGGGGCTGCCATAAAGAAAGATACCGGTGACGCTGCTCGAGGTGGGAAGCGCTGAGGAGGAGGTCGTGTGACATCCCATTGGTTCCAATCTCTTTAGAAAAGCATCCAAAGTAGAATGCTCCTTGGCATAACGTCGTCGTTGTCATGGAGCTGGGAGAAGTAGCTTTGAGATTTTAAAGAAAGGCAGATTGTGTTACTGCAAGAGTTTTAAGTGTAATTGTGTTAATTTGAGTTGCAGGAGACAATTGTTGAAGATAAAAATAAAGAATATAAAATAATTGTGAAGTTACAATATGGCTACTCGAGGAATTTCTGTCAAATGAAGTTGTTCCGATAATTATAATTGAAAGATCTTGGGGGAAGCAAACGTTTCTTAAATAGATCTAATCACTTGCAGATGTAAAATGGCCTTTAATTTTTAATCAGATTCAGACTGGCGGAACAGACAGTCCTAACTTCGTTATGACATATTCAAATCCGGATACACAGACCAACGAGAAGGTATAAGCTATAAAAACCATTTATATTAAAATTACAATATACCTATATGTACATGAAAGTTAAGGGCCAAGATAAAGCTACGGATCATGTAATGCAATTCAACTATGCAGCGCATAAACATACGGTACCAGCTTATGTATACATCAGTTGTCTGTGGCCTAACTTTCTATATACCAAAAGGTTCGTGTTGTGTGTGTGTGTGTGTCTGCGTGAGTGTGTGTGTGTGCGTGTGTGTGTATGTGTATGTGTGTGTACCTACGAGAATATATTTTATTTCTGCCATGATTGACCTGACGTAGACAGAAAGGCAAGTTGTAATGAACAACTGGTAAAATATACATGAAGGTAAATCACAATAAGAAGTGTCAAGTAATTATAACTTAGACTTTGTTTAGTAAGAAACAGGATACCCGCAACAACTTATAAGAATGATACAATGCTTCTACTTTCAAACAAAAATAAATGTGAGGACCAATGGTAAAATTTCTGCCAAAATTTCTACTAATCAAGGTGTCAGACAAGGGTGTACTTTATCACCTACTCTTTTTAGTATTTATATTGACGATCTAGTGAGCAAATGGAAGCAACTGGTGAACGTAGGTTTTAAAATTTCAAACAACTGCTTTTTAAATATTTTATTGTTTGCCGACGATTTGGTTGTCATACAAAATAGCGAGTCTGCCCTGCAAAAATCTATTTTTAAACTTAACGAACTATGTGAACAATATAATATGACAATTTCTTCTATAAAAACAAAGGTAATGGCATTCATTGGGAAAGAACCCATTAGAACAAAGATAGTTATAAATAACTGTTGCGTACAACAGGTGAGCCATTTTAACTATTTGGGAAGTAACGTTAGTTATGACAAGGAGTATGACGTGGACAATAAAGTATCCAAATTTCAAAGAGTGTGTGGGATAATAAATAGGACATTCAGAAACAAAGTACGCAAAGAAACAAAATTAAAGTTTTACAAAGATATGGCTGCACCTATACTAGCATATGGAAGTGAGACTTGGACATTAACTAAAAAGCAACAGAGTAAAATACAGGCCTCAGAAATGAAATTCTTAAGAAGTGTGAAGGTATGTACCAGAAGAAACCTAGTAACGAATGAAAGTATAAGAGAAGAGTTAGGAATTTATAATATAAATGACAGGGTAAAAGATTACAAACAAAAGTGGAAGGAACATGTCGAAAGAATGCTAGATACCATATTTCCTAAGCAAATAATACATTATCATCCTAAAGGTAGGAGATCGGTGGGTAGACCCAGGAAACGATGGCTGGATTGCTTTGAAGACGGAACAGGCACTTGACTGCCTACGCCATGAAGTGGAGAAGAAGAAGACTTTGTTTAGTACAAATAAAATCCAAGCAAAATGGCGAATGTACCTAAATTGCTACAAGGTTCGTTACTGCAAACCATATTTGCGTTGTGAATGGTAGCCTACAACGTTACTCCAACGCTAAACTGTTACGCTTATTTACCATTACAAATATCCATTATTTCAGAACATTAACTCTGTTCTTCCTAAGCAGGCAGGTCTACCGACAGCTTTTAATTGCGATATAAGAAGAAGAACAAGAAGAAGAAATTTAACGAATGAACTAGTTACTACATACGCTACTATTTTTCGTTGTGCCTGTCACATTAATTTGACGCTAAAGTGCGATATAATCGTGAATGGGCATTGCTTCAAAGTGTTTTCACTTTTCCTAAGCTAACAGATCTACCAATAACATTTAGTTGCGATGCAAGAAGAAGACGATTAGCGATCAAAGTCCGCCAAAATCCCTTTCGACCGATCTGCGCCGACTTCCCAATTTGACAAAGGAAAATGTTGCCTGCCATACACGGTGTGAAAGTGAGTTTCCTAAAGATGCATGCATGGTTTATTCTTATGTAAATTATCACAAGAATGAACACTGAGTTTGAAGAAAAACCAGTAGTCAGGATGGGGTTGATGGGCGCGAAAAGGAAACGGACGTACTTATTACTATGCTGGCAAAGTGGATCGGAATTGATTCTTTCGAGCAAGTTAATTGCGTTGAAATAACATTTCCGATGGTTGGACGTTCTTTCACTCCACCAGATCGCGTGTTGGGCTTAGTTAAAAAACACCTGAAAAAGATACTGCCCTTCAGCTGGAAGAACATCAAGATGTGCAAGGGTATTCAAAGTAACTAATATTCCTGATCACGATTGGAAATGTGCAACTGAAAGTGTGCCTTAGAAACCCGGGAAATTGCATTTTAAGTCCAACCCAGGAAAGAGAGAGAGAAAGAGAGAGAGAGGGGGGGGGGGCGAGGGAGAGGGAGAAAGAGATATCAAAATAATTACCAAAACATTTTGGGGTAGAATGGAGGAACAATGAGCTGCTTCAATTTTATTGTGCTTTAGAAAATCAAGAAGATCTAGGGTCTCGGATTGAAGAAGATGAAGACGAAGTAGTTCATGAGGAAGAAATAGACACACATGTAGGTAATATGATGAAAGAAAAATTTAAAAACCTGAATCACACTTTTAATAATGCCTCTTGATTTGTGTTTTAATCAAGCAACACCTACTTTTATTGGGTATTTAAACTAACGTTTTAGATAAGTGAATTCTGAAGCATTTTTATATTATGTGGGTAGTAGAACCTCTTTTAGTTTTACCTATTTTCAAATCTTTTATTCTTTAGTTTCAGAAACCACTAAATCCCAATTTTGGTATCAAACACCACCAAATCTCATTTCCCTTAAATTAATTTCTGAAATATTTGAAAAAGTATATTACGAAAGTACTTTATATTTTAAAATTTCGTGTTGAGTGACTCATTTGGCATTTTAACATTGGCGTTAAGTTACCCTGGATAATGGTTTATTCTGGGCAGTATTTTGTAGTTATCCAAAAAAATAGGAGAATGAATTTGGTGGCGTTTGATACTAGGCACATCACACCACGTTGTACTTAAGGGACAAACTTTGGAGTTCTAAAACGCCATTCTGCTGAAACAAATGATACGCTTTTTCATTATTATGAAGGCACTTTGTTGGAAAAAGTTTCTAATCCGCAAACCAGTGCTGTTTAAAGTATCAAAACACAACAGTTTGGAGTATTGCTCGAAAATCTCATGAATTGACACAGGTAGCTTAATTTATTCCAATGGAATCTGTTTTAGATGTGAATAGAACAAGGAACTGAATATTTCTTGAGTTTACCTAGGAATATTTGACTACGTATGTAACTAAAACTAGCTGTTCTATCGAAATAGCGGCAAACAAGATATCTGTTGCAAAGAATTGTAACTTTATAACTAAGCAAGTTATCAGACATTTTAAGGCTGGTCTGAGCTTAAAGAGGCATTAAAAGTGATACCCTAAACCAGGACAACTTTGTGATAGTGGGTGGAACTTTGGAACACCGACGCCGCATGACCATTGTTGTACTTTACTGGGTAATATACAGTCCACCAGAGAGCCACCGATGTGTTCTAGGTACTGCTTTTCTCTGTGAGCATAGCTTGGGCTATCATCAAATTGTTCCAGCTGCCGAGTATACCCATGTGCATATAGAAAATTTGAGAAACTTATTGAAACTTTGTGCTGGTGCAGTGGACCTTAAGATGGATTTATCCTTAGAGATTATGCTTTGTAATAATTTTGTGAATATTACATTCTAAAGGTTGTTTGGTTGTGCTTTTCCTTGAAAATAAGTAAAACGCGAACAAATGCAGTGTAACATCGTGACACAAAATAGTGGTGGAACGAAGTTGCACTGTATTATTTCAACGCATTTATTTTATTTATTTTCATTATTTTAAATATAAATACTCTGTTTTAGGGTATAACATGCCTGAAAAATCCATAAGGAAGGTTGGATTACGTACTTATCGAAATTATACAGGCGATAAACTGGAAGAAGCCCTGAATGAAATTAAATCAAGTGAAATTACCTTGCGGAAAGTAAAATGGCAAAGTTATTGGAAGCTTTGTTATTATAAATAATGAGGGAGTATATTATCCAGGAATTATAACAAAAATTAGTTTAAAAGTGGCACTGATCAATTTAATGGAACCAGTACATCAACATTGGAGATTCCCTGCTAACACAAATGAGGTTTGGTACGAAAATAAGGAAATCACCCACAAACTAAGTTTTCCAAGGGAGAAGTGAAAGCGAGGAATGTTTGATGTTCCTGAAGTAATCCATTTTCAAAACAAAAGCAGTTAGTGCTTTAGTTCAACTTTTAGTTGATCTTTGTACCTTGTCTCTTTAAAAATTTTCGGTATGTGCAGTGATTAAATAGCCGATTAATACGCACGTTCAATGGTACTATTGCTTTTGTATATACAAATTTACTTATCCCTTTGACGTTAAATAACTCTAAGTAACCATTTATATGTGCAGCATTGTCACATATGATACCTGCAAGAGTAATAGGAGAGTTTGCACTGTCACAGTTATCCTACAAGTTTACCTTGTGACACCAAATTTGTCAAAAGTGTGTTATTTGTTTCCATATGTGATTATCGATGTTATGGTATTCACACATCCATAGATAGCTGAACCCACAATTATTGCTAAAGTTTCTTTTTTTCTTTCTTTTTTTTTTTTTTTTTTTTTTTTTTTTTTTTTTTTTTTTTGTAAATATTTATTTAAGGTCGTTTTGACAGCACGGTCTTATCACGACCACATTGCTAAAGTTGTTACAATTTATATTCAGAAATATTTCTCAAAAAAATTAAAAAGCGTCACAAAATTGTCCTGATTTATGTAGTTTTAAAACACAGAAGACATAATGTTGAATCCAAACTGAAAAAATCATCCTGACTGAGATTTATATTTTCCCTCACTTCCTAATGTGGTTGGTACATGGTCTTATCGTTTCATGTTCCAGATTCATTCATTAATTCATTTATCGTACGATAGATCTTCTTGGTGTAAGAAGGTTAATTATAAAAGAGTAGAGCAAAAGAAAAGTGTAAAAGTAACACATTAATCCAGATCCAGTGTCCTACTCGTGGGAATAAAGTATTTGCAGATGCAATTGTTTATAAAGTACGGCTTCAATACTTGGAATTAAGTACGTATAGGTGCATTGAGCAAAAACTTATTTTATATTGCAAATTTATGATCCCGTCTTCAGACTAGCCAGGTATGTAAACATGACTGAATGAGAATTTATTATTATTTTACTCATTTGTCACAATTTTGCGATTTATCTTCCAGATAATTTAATAATTTATAGCGCGTCTTCTTTGCTTTAGCAGATTTCCGAGATCTCATTTTTGCTTCCTAAACTTGCCATTAACTTTGTCTTTCTGAGTAACCCAAAAGGTATTTCTTTTGTTTCGCTCACAAAGAACTTTCTCCTTCATTCTACATTCCTCTCTGCCTTTAAATTTTCTTTCCTTAGACTTGAGGGTTAGGTAGCAGCATCTCTTGTGCTCGTATTTCCCTCCAGACTCATCCACCATTTTTAATGAGCTCCTTTTTGTGCAGTTCCGGCTATATCGTTAACTTAATAACATTGATAATCTTCCGTTTTAATTTAAAGAGTGATTTCAAGTCGTGTTAAAGCAGAGTAGAAGAGTTTCTTCCGCTGTTTACTTCTTGTAAGAAATTAAGCGCCACTTTCCTTTGGATCTCAGATGCATTTACGTATACCTATACATGGGGCGTAAAGAGCAACAAAGTTGTGTGCTGCACTATTCTATTTTCATATGACTGCACAGTTGAGGTGAATCCGAGAAAAGATTACTCGTATTTATGTACCGCATAGCACCGGTATACCTGCTTATGTTTACCGCAAATAACAGGATGAGAGAAAGGTTAGGTATATACTGCCGTGCATAAAATGGAACAGAACTGCTTATGTTGGTATGCGTAAAGTCAATTCTTACACCCCTACCAACCTGACCACCTCTTGTTTTCCGAGCATAGTTCTTTCTAGCCACTAGATTGGCTGCGTGCTAGTATAACAAACTATCGATATGTGAACTTGAACCTTATATTTTCGTACACTCAATTTTCATGTTCACGGGGGGGGGGGGGAGTGCCGAAACTACCTAAAAACATACTTGAAGTTCACGAA
The DNA here is from genome assembly GCA_030765045.1 of Tenodera sinensis. NCBI lineage: Eukaryota > Metazoa > Arthropoda > Insecta > Mantodea > Mantidae > Tenodera > Tenodera sinensis. The sequence continues at coordinate 186,392 of JAUKNM010000031.1, read as the reverse complement.
GCTGTAACTAAAGTGCAACCAATGTCCTCTAGTAATGAAGATTTTGTGCTACTCAATAATCACGAAAAAAATGTGATTGTTTTTGGATGTGAAAGTAGTTTGCAATATTTGTGTGAAGCAGAAACGTTTTACGTAGATGAAACTTTCAGATGTAGCACAAAATATTTTACACAGTTATTTACATTGCATTTCCTTCACAACGGACATTACATTCCAGCAGTTTTTTGTTTACTGCCAAATAAAAACATAGATATGTATTCCTTGATTCGCAGTCTGCAAGTGGGACGGAAAATTGTTTCGTTTAACATTTTAATTCTTTCAATCGTAAAATATGTCTCACCGTGTTAACGTGGTGCAACCTAAGAACAAAAATACACACATCAGTTTCGAATTATTGGCGCAAACACATTATACATACACAGCAACACATTGTGGCGCAAATGTGGTCCAATTTACGTTTTCCTGATGTCAGTTTTGCTACTGCGCTTACTAGCGGCAATGCCCTTAACCTTCAACTCCACATCGGCGTTGAATCTCTTAGATACGTAAATGCCGTGGCTGTCTTTCATTTAACCACACGTTCAAATAATTTTTCGTCCCTTCCTTTGAAAGACCGAATTATGTTGTGCTTGGTTTAGCCCTTCCCTGTGACCAATCGTAGTGAAACCCTGTCATAGAGGCAGTGTCCGAACCACCTCTTCATTTTAATTGATTATAACATCGTTCACTGGATTATTTTTCAGGCTAGCCACATACATAACTGATACTGGCTGGGTGGAGTCAAACGTTGGTGACCTAAACCTGGAAGTATTACGCAGGGAAAAACACTATTGCAATCCTGGGGAGCTGTCCGCTTCATATGCACGTCCGTGTAAATACACAAATGATCATTATGACTTCATTTAACCGAAATACATGTCTTCTAGTCTTCTGATTCCAAAAAGAGTACTTTTAGATAAACTGTGTGTGAGTGTGTGTGTGTGTGTGTGCGCGCGCGCGCGCGCGCGCGCGCGCGTGTGTGTGTGTGTGTGTGTGTGTGTGTGTGTGTGTCTGTCTGTCTGTCTGAACGGAATCGCTCAAATACGACATATCGCATAAATGTTTTATTTGTCAACGATACGATCAATTGACAGGGTCATATCAGTGTCGTCGGTGTTCTGGAATTTCGTCCCGCTGAAGTTCTTTTACATACTAGCAAATCTAATGAGACTGGCGCCTTTAAGCATACATAAAACCATCGGGTTCGGTCGAGATTGCACCCGCTACGTTGGGAACAGAGGGCCAGTACCTAACCAGCTGAGCCACCCAGACCGAAGAAATATCGAATGAATTCTGGGCCCAAATGGGCCTTTAAAACTCACTCACTCACTCACGCACTCACTCACACACTCACTCACTCACTCACTCACTCACTCACTCACTCACTCAGTCACTTACTCACGTACTCAGGCACTCACTCACTCGCGCACTCACGCACTCTCACTCACAGACTCACGCACGCACTCACTCACTCACTCACCCACCCAATCACTCACTCACTCACTCACTCACTCACTCACTCACTCACTCACTCACTCACTCACTCACTCACTCACGCACTCACTCACTCACGCACGCACTCACTCACTCACTCACTCACTCACTCACTCACCCATTCACCCACTCACTCATTCACTTTTTGTAGTGTTTAACACTCGTTGTTACTACATACGGCACCGCAGGCGGTGACACTGATGATACATGGAATGAAGATGGAGCACCGGTGGAATGAGATGGCGGAGGAAACCGGGGAACCCGAAGGAAACCCGACCCGCGCCACTTCGTCCATCACAAATCCCACATGCGGTTGCCTGGGATGAAACCCGGGTCGGTTTGGTGAGAAGTAAATGATCTAACCACTCGGCTACGGCGCGGCTTGCTTTTCTTGTGTATAAATACAGTATGCATTGAACTTTTACTTCTTAATGTATGATGCTCAAAGACCAAAACCCACACATGCATGGACTTTAAACATTTTGGCGTTTAGGGTGCATAAAAATATATATGGTGAAATCTGAATATGCTCTCTGTTTAGAAAAAGAAGTTCATAAGATGAGATTCAGGAACTTCGTTTCATAAATCGCACCCTTTTGACCCTTAAGGTGGCATAATAAACTTCTAAAATACATGGGCAAGAGTTTCAAGTAAGCGAGACATGTGTATACTAAATTAGAAAGAGAGAAAATACCAGGTGAGTCAGCTGCCCTTTATTCTCGACTTTTATGCAATCCGCATTTTATACTCCAACATGAAAATATCGACCCCATTACTAGGTTCTACCCGCGTATTTAACATGGATGTTAAACACTCGATGAAATTAGTGCTAATATAGATGTTATCACATCGCCTTTTAATATATTCGTAATTAGACAGCTGACGTTTGCACTTCTGCAAATGCTCACTGGAACCAGTGAATACTACATCTTAAACGGAATGTTTACCTCACGCGTTACTATAGGTAGCGCAGTTGGAACGGGCGCAACACTCCGATCTGTCTGCTGTGAAGGTGGTTCAAATCACCTGCATGTGCTAATTTTTTTACCCTATAATCCTCATAGTTTACAAATTATTATTCTGAAAACTGTTATTATATTCATTTTTATTGTTTTATTTATGTTTTATGGCATTGTTTGATGTTTCTTTATTGGTGAACTACAATTAGGTAGTTGTTTAAACATACCTATAGGTAGGTGCAGTTGAAATAAGGATCATTTATACACAGGGTTGAACAGATGTACAAGCCACTGTAATACCCTGAGGAAGGGTTTCTGGATTTTCCAGCTCCTCTGCATAAATGCGTTCTTTTAAATAACCCCAGAGAACGAAGTCAAAGGGTTTCATGTCAGCTGATCTGGCAGGCCAGGGGACTGGTCCTTGTCTTCCTATCCAATGACCAGGATGTGCACCATTCAAATGATTGTAGACGATCCTCGACCGATACGGAGGAGCGCCATCGTGTTGAAACCACATCGTCATTCGCTCCTGCAGTGGCACATTCCCTAATAATAAGGGGTGAGCTACAGAGGAATTCCAGGTAGCGTGCTCCTGTTAGATTCCCCTCCAAGAATAATGGTTCAACAAGGTGGTCTCCCAAGATTTCACAACAGACATTTACACCCCACTGCTCTTGGAATGATGCCTCCCTTACCCAATGAGGATTATCAACACTCCAATAGCGCATATTGTGACGATTTCCAGTTCCATTGTTGTGGAATCTTGATTCGTCAGAAAACAATATCCTGGATGCGAATCCCACATCACTTGCTACTCGCTCCAGCAACCATTCACAAAAGACCACTCGAGCTTCAAAATCTCTCCCGTGAAGTGCTTGGTGTAGGTGCAAACCATAAGAATGGAACTTATTAGTGTTCAAAATTCGCACTACAGAGGACTGGCTGATGTTCACCTCCTGAGCAACTGCCCGTGTACTAGTATGCGGATTGTTCTGGGTGGCATTCAAAACTGCTTCTGCATTAACACCCGATGTTGCTGGTGCGTGTCTCACAGGAGGCATTCTTGTAAGTGATGCTGTTACACGCAGACGCCTTTCAACATTTCGGAAGCTGTTTGCTGTTGGTTGTCGTCTATTCGGATATCTCTCCCGAGATATTTTCTCCGGTGTATTTGTTCTTACTTCTCCGTAGATCAAAAACATATCTACGTACTCGTCTGTCAAATACATAATAAAAGACTGGCATAAAATATCGTGCGACAGCATACGTGTGGGAACGTAGGGGTCGGCATTCACAACACAATACATCATGCCAGTCCAATGGGCAGAAGTCATTACACCTGTTCAATTACAAAATGCAGACAACCAAAAACTATTTAAACTAAATGTTCTAAACGCTTAGGGACTTTATAATTAGATTATTGTGAATTCGGTTTCCAAGTTTTGATGAACATAAAAAAAAATGTTTACATTACTGAGACTCGAACCTATGTCATTGGAGTTTAGCGCAGAGGACCCGTCATAATCCTATTCAGCTATTTCGAAAATTAATTGAAAGCATGTACCGTGCTCTATAGTAGGACTTGCATGCCTGGCGCTATGCCATTGCCACCTCGCGAGTTTTCGGGCTTGATTTAGCCTTTTAAGACAGTTTTAATCATTTGCTGGGCGTTTTAATATTATTACTTAAATGGCAAAAGCTGTTATGCATATTAATTGAGATGCACGAGACGTAGTTCACGCAAAAATGTAAATAAACTGTTGTTTAATAATATGTCCGTTTTGACTGTGCGGGTCCATGATGGATGAGGCATGCCTCTAAATTTTTCCTAAGTTTGGCAGTCAACCCCTACTCTAAGTACAAGAATCCACCATTTTCTTCTTAGCCGACGTTGTTAGTGTACCCATATGATAGGTCCAATTTTTCCGAGGCATTTACTGAATTACGTTGCTATGTATACTCTAATAAAAAGTTTGTAAAATCGTCTGGAAACCGGAATTCGCTCTCAGTAAACGAGTCGTATGTTTTTGAGGTGTACTTTAGCGAGGAGTACGTTCTATCCCTTAAACCGCTGTTGCTCTCAATTTTGCGCATTCCTCTCTTTAAGAACGTCAAGCAATACATTTTAGTAAGCGCAAAACTGGACTAAGCCGCACATGCCGTTTGATGGATAGCCTACCTTCCAAAAAAATAAGGCGCGGCTGACTCACCTGGTATAAGTGGGGAATCTTAGGAAGTGCTCAATGACTTTTATTGTTCTTCACCGTTAAAAGCGCTGTTATTCCATAGTCCATAAATTATTTCCATTTTAGGGGGTTTTAATATTCACGTCACCCAATTTGAAACTTGTTTCGTTTAATAACTATACGTATCACAGTACAATTTTGGGTACCGTATTGGCAGACTCTTAATGGCCGACAGAATAAATGTTAAATAGAAAGGCATAACACTGTTAAATCGAGGTTTTGTACAGTATCATATCATGTTTATTCAGGAACTTTCCCTGAGTTTTGTTATTAGGGAGTATGTCTGATATGGCTCCTTAAAACTTGGATCACCTAGAATTTGGAATCTGATGGTAATGACGAGAGGGACCAAGCCAGGTGGCGCCAGGTAAAATGAGCAACTTGCATTTGGGAGTTCATGGGTTCAAATCGATCTACGTGACGGTTGTTTTCTCGAGCTTTTTCACAGTCGCTAGGTGTATGCTGGGTTGAATAATTTGTTCCGCCAATTTTCCAATCATCCGTTTTATTATTTCATTTCCTTTTCCCCGCCATATCATGCATTGGGCTGATTACCCATCCTGGGTACGCTATGATTCAATGTTTGCTTTCTACGCAAAAAACTACTGATACAAGGCATTGACTTTGTAAGCTCTTGGGGTGTAAGTCCTACAAAGAAGAGCGTAATTCGAATGAAGTAAAGTAAGGTAAGGTAATGTGGTCGGATGTGACTTCGGCACCCCGGACTTTTGTACCTGTGCCCCTCTTCAAGCAGGAGTGGGTGAGGCGAAATATGACAGAGGGTGGTCGACCCAGGAGCCTCGCTATAGCAGAGGGCTCGGTCCCTACCATTTGCAGTTTTAATCTCTAAGTTTAGTTCAACCTATAGGAGCCGTAGACCACACCCCGAAGGTTTACAGAGCGCAAATTCCCCACCATATAGCGCTCCACCTGCCAACGTGGGTCAAACCTAAAAGGACCAACCGGATGAAGAGTGGTGAGAATGGAGATGAAGTAGAGCGATATGAAATTCGAGGAGTCGGGATGTAGTTATCCTTCCCTGTATTGGCCTCGACTAAAAAGCCATGGATCAGGAAGCTTGGCCATGGGGATCGAACATATGGCCTCTCGAATGCGGGCCACCGATCCGCCTGATCCGCCTGTGTCATTCCAATGATAATAATAATAATAATAATAATAATAATAATAATAATAATAATAATAATAATAATAATAATAATAATAATAATAATAATAATAATAATAATAATAATAATAATAATAATAATAATAATAACAATAATAACAATAACAACAATAACAACAATAACAATAACAATAACAATAACAATAACAATAATAATAACAATAATAATAATAATAATAATAATAATAATAATAATAATAATAATAATAAGAAGAAGAAGAAGAAGAAGAAGAAGAAGAAGAAGAAGAAGAAGAAGAAGAAGAAGAAGAAGAAGAAGAAGAAGAAGAAGAAGAAGAAGAAGAAGAAGAAGAAGAAGAAGAAGAAGAAGAAGAAGAAGAAGAAGAAGAAGAAGAAGAAGAAGAAGAAGAAGAAGAAGAAGAAGAAGTAATACAAGCTATCTCATATATTTCAACAGCTTTTACAGCCCTTATTTTTAACCTACATATAAAAGGTCGCTCCATGGCTATTTATACCTAACTTTGTTTACTATAGGCCCTGGCAAAAATATAAGGTCACCCTATAACTTACAAAAACTACCCAAACAATATTTTCAATGTTATGGTAGCCCGTTATATTTAAGAACTATCAGCAACTTTTATTTTTAACCTCAGCCATGGCACAAATTTGGGGCTCACAACTTTAAAACCTATAACCTTTTTCAGATTACCAACCCCTTATAAATGTGCACTATTTGACCAATCTGAAGAAAGGTTTAGTCACTTACCCTCTAAGTACGAGTGAAAACTGTAAGCTACTCACATCTTCCAAAAGTAACTCTATCCTTATTTTTAACCCCTGATATATAGAATACATTCGCACACAGAAAACTGAGACTTAAGGTGTCACCTTCCCCTATATTTGTTTACGGCGAACGCCTTTTGGAATAGGTTTCTCTCCGCTGAAAAGTGGATCCGCATTCCACTTGTACCTTTAGTGGTGTCATACTCCGTATCTTTGAACTCCAGAGTTTCTTTCTTATTTGATCTTTTCCCTCGTACGTCTCCTGGCCGTCATTAAAATTAATTGGATAACTAAGTTCCAAAACATAAAGAAATGTCATCCTTCTGACCTCTTTGCTTTAATATGGACTTCTGTTCCCCTCCTTAGGTTTGGCTAACTTTCCCCGAGATTTTCGGTCCAGAAATAACCTTTCGATTCTGTCAACACAGCAACTATACTTGCTATACCTATATTGTTTTAAATTTAGGTTTAGCTTCCGGACCTGTTAAACTGGCTCTGCAGTTACACACATGGGATATCTGAATTAAGGAATATATCGCAACAGACCTGTAATGGCGATTTTTATAGCTTTATGTGAGAAATGTAAATTGTTTTGAAATAAATCCTCTTTTTGCAGGATGGAGGTTTTGAAAGACTGTTATACTTTGAGAGAGAGTAGGCTTTCAAGGCCGGAGTCAATATAACTAGAAGTTATTTCCGGGCTGTTATGCCGTGCTATGCTGGAGTTAGAGTTTCCAGACGTTTCGTCGACAGCTGCTGTGGACATCTTCAGTGGTGCGGTCGTAGTCTCTTCGGAGAAGTTTGAGTAGTGGCGATGTCCACCGTAGTTATGGACGAAACGCCTGGAAACTAACCCCAGCAGACCATGGCATAACAGTCCGAAAATAACTTCTACTTATACTCTTATACTTTGCCTTTCAAACATATATTTTGCGCATTTAAACCCATTTGCCCTATTAAATGTGACTTTAAAACTTGGTGAGATGGGATGCCATATTTTTAACTGTAATTTTCCGTAATCATAATTATATATACATACAAAATATACCCATGATTAAAACAAGAGTCTCTAATAATATTGCGAGATTTACTCTGTAATTTTATTGTAAATATTTACATAAAATACATTCAAATATAAATTACGTGTATATCTTGGGGTTTTTCAATTTTAAAATAATGTGTGTTGTAAATTACATATGTGTTATATTTTCAGCTTGATGTAATGTTATGGTTTTTCTTCCAGTTAAGATTTAAAATTTGAAAGGAAGACTATCTACATTAGAAAATCTGAGAGGTTATATTCACACGACCTTATCTAGCTACTATCATTTGTTGTTATAGGTACTTGTACCAACTGCTCTTTCAAAAGCTTATTTTTCTTTCCTTCATACTAGTCCAGATAAACGTTTGTAGAATTTGTTTCATTGCACGGTTTGTTGAAGGTATAAGGGGGACACAGGAAGCTGAATTATTTATAGTCCAATATTTCAAAAAATGGGACACTATACTGCATATGAACTTCCATAAACTTTGCATAACTTGTAAAAAAAAACAACAAAAATAAAGTAAATGGGACAGTAATTCGAAAAACTCCAACCAATTATCTTGAAAATGGTTAATACTACAAAAATAATCGCTACAGTTATCTTTGAGAAAATAAAGGAAACTTTTTTTAGTGTTTAACTCCCGCTTTTACAACATATGGCCCTGTAGACGGTGACATTGATGATACATGGAATGAAGATGGAGAAGCGGTGGAATCAGATGGCGGGGGAAACCGGAGAACCCGGATGAAACCATCCCAGCGCCGCTTGGTCCACCACAAATCCCACATGTACGCTGTTAGTTTACCTCTCCTTTAAGAGTAGCTCTGAAGTTAAAATCTGATACTTGTATATACTTAACTAAAATTGTAATCTCATGAAACAACTCTTAAAATTATAAAAATTGTAAATGTATTCACTTGTCTTATGTAAAAAATTCTTCAAATTGTAAAATTTATGCTTTTTTTTTTTTTTTTTTTTTTTTTTTTTTTTTTAATCTGACGAACCTTGTAAATTTTATTACATTGGTGAATAAACTGATACTGATACTGCGGTTACCTGGGATCGAACTCGGGCCGCTTTAGTGAGAAGCGAATAGTCTAACCACTCGGCTACGGCGCAGCCATTATAAAGGAAACTTAATTGACCACGTCAGGATACCTTCATTTCGAGAATATTCCTGAAAATCTTCGTTTCGCATGCTTGTAACTGCTTGGACACTAACTGGAAGTTTATTCGAGGTTTCGTTATTAACTTATCCGACACACACACACACACACACACACACACACACACACACACACACACACACACACACACACACACACGCGCGCACACACACACACATACACAAACACACACAAAAGGACCTTTTATAAATTTAGGGATGTTAAAACCTGCATATCCGTTGAAATCTCTAAGCGGAATATTTAGGTGCAAAGCAACAATTACTCATGCTACAATAAGTAGGCGCTGGAGAAAGCAGAAATGAGGGCATACAAATGAAAGTATGGCGTGTGAGTGTGCCTGTGTCAGGTATTGCAGTGTCTCTCTTACGTAATGTGAAAACCTTAATCAAGTTGTAGTTGATCTGAGCTATAATTTTGAGGGAAGAAGGTTATAGTTTCACCAACACAATCTGGCTTTACCACTCTCTCTCTTCAAACGTCCCTTTTCGTTTTTTCTTTTTGCATTCTTTGAACACTTTATGCGTACCACTTAGCTGTAAGCTGGGGATTTGACAGTTATTTTCGATTAACGGTTTTAATTGCCACAGTTAAACTGAGCTTTTCATCTACCTTTTTGTACCTTTAGTAGTGTTTAACCATCGTTTTTACTACATACGGCACGGCATTCGGTGGACACTGATGATACATGCAATTATATATTTGGTAAAAGACACGTTGTTGTAACGGTGACATGCAACGCTTACCAGGAACATTCAAGTTATTTTGTCATCATAGTTATCACTTTACATTAATGGTTACCAGTTACTTGATTCGAATATAAGCAATGTCGATACAAACTTACTTTTTTGTACAATTAAATCTAAAAGAATGTTTGTGTAGCTGTGTCCCTATCAAACTGGTTCTATTGCCTTTCGTCGTTTAGCAATAATTCTAAATTATACTAAAACGTGAAATTAAACATGTGCACTGAGCTCAACGGAATCTTAAACATAAACACCACATGATGAAAATGTAGGGAAGAAAAATGCGTGGCTGCCATAAATATGAATGAAATTAAATGTATAATAGCTTAAATATTCTTGTGGAACGTTAGATAAAACGTGGCAATGCCATTTTGAAGGCCGGTGTTGCTAGAGGATAACCATTGTCAGCTGAACACACATTGTTGTCTAATACCATAAAAGATGTTATATTCTAGCTGGTTGTATCAAGTACATATGTAGCAAAGCGGATGATTAGAAGGCATTTTTCTCGCAGGATGTTAAATTAGTTCAACACCCACTAACGACTCTTTCAGAGGAGAATGTCACTGTGTAAAGAGTTGAGGTAACTGTTTCTCAGTAAGCGATACGAATGCATATGCAGTGAATGAACTCACACAAATTCGGTAACCGTCTCCAGTTAGTAACCGATAGTAGGATAACTAGTTACTGTTTCCATTACTTGGTAACCGTTATTGGGGAACTAGTCGTGATTGTGAGTGCGATTGAAGAAACGGAGGGGGAACACCTCGACCCATCCACCACCTGGCGGGAATCTATTGTGAGCTACTACCCCCGACTAAGGGGAAGCGGTGAGGCCAAGGGAGACAGCAGGCCTCCCAGAAGACGGAGTCAGCGAAGCACAGAAACCCCTAGAAGTCCCTTAGAGTTGGTGAGATTGTCGCCTGCTGCATTTCTCCCTACCAGGGAGAGGACGGCGAGGCAACCCTTGCGGCCGGGACAGTAGCTTCCAGGGGAGGGGGTCCAGTGAAGATTTTATAAAGTGCACGTATATATGGAATCTGTGCACATCCGCCGAAAAGCACCACTCTGCCAACCAAACCTGAAAGTTGACAAGGGAGAGTGCAATGAGAAAAGAAGGAAGGATTTCGTTAAGTGGAGAATCCACCGCAGCATTCACTTAGTGAGAAGGGGAAGTCACGGAAAAACCAAAGTCAAGAGTGGTTGCTTGAAGGAGATCGAACCCGCAACCTTCCGAATGCGAGTCACACGAGTTACCGCGACGCCACCTCGCTCGGTTGGGGAACTACTTACTTCATACTCGTTACTTTCGTAACCATTAACAGGTAACTGGTTACTGCCTATCTACATTACTTCTGTAACTGTTACACTGTGGTAACCGTTAAGCTATTTTCTGCCCGTTCCTACTGCAAACGGATGACTTCAAAACTTCACACAATTTTAGCAGTGTTGATTATAATTTGCTTTTAAGTGCCTCATTATTACCTCGTATTATATAAACCTTGACCGCCTCCGTAGCGCAATTGGTAGCGCGCTTGCCTCTGGCGCGGAGGACCCGGATTCGATCCCCGGTACCACCATGGGGATTTTTCCCCCACTGGGAGGTCAGGCATGGGGTGCACTCAGCCTTGTTAAGTCTCTGGGGGACCAATTGAGGAACTACTTGATTGAAAAGTAGCGGCCCCAGGTCGTGAAGACCTCATAACTGGTCGGGAGGGATCGGGACGCTGACCACGTACCACCCTCCAATACTGCACTCCACCAATGACGCCTGTAGGGAGCCGAGGTGGGGGACGCAGTGACTGGGCGGTAAGGCTTGGCTCTTCATGGGCTGTAGTGCCGGGGATTAGTATTATATAAACCTTATTTAGTTGTACGCTTATATTGTCGCTCTTATTGTATAAGCCTTGAACAATTAAGAATTTAAAATGACACCTATTCGAGTAATTATTATGCTTTACAGCAGTAGATTTGTCTTTAACCCTTCGTTAATTGCGTGTGCCAGATACATGGCTCAATTTTTCCTCAGTGCCTTTCCAACACATAATGCTACGGACTTACCTTCCCAGGACATCTTACTCATACTTTCGGTATTGCGTCATCATCGTTTCAACTCGATCACTATACTATTACTTCACAATAGCGACAGACGTCAGTAGACGTATCATGAAATTGATGTAACTCATGTAACGCTTGTCACCACTATGCAACCAATAGGGGATTGTTGCGATAGCTCGCTTACATTGTATTATATTTTGTGGACAATAAATTATGGAAAAACGGCAAGAATTCAACCTTCCATTATGCATATTATTCATAGATTATGAAAAGGCATATAATAATGTAAACCAGGACAAACTTCGGCAGATACTACAAGAAGAACCATACAAAGCTTATATCAAAACTCTAAAATACAAATTAAACTACGAGGCGGACAAATAACAGAACACCAACAAAGGTGCCCACCAAGGCTGCAGATTGTCTCCACTCATATATACTCATATATGTATATTAACAGAACAGTTCAAGAATCGAAATAAACAGTAAATAGTGGAATTCCATTTACAAGAAATAAAATAGTTCAAAGAATACTCTATGCGGATGATTAAGCTTCACTTTCAAATCCTGAATACAACTTATGAATGACAGCGTACGAACTATTCAAAATCGTCAGCAAATATAATATGAAAATTTCTACTTCAAAATCTAAAACAATGGCTATGTGTGGAAAAAATATACAACGTGTGAACATGAGATTGATGGAAAACTAATAGAGTATCTGATTTCTGATACCTAGAAAGTGTATTTGTAGATCACAAGAGTGATATTCATAGAAAATTACAAAAATATAATAAATTGAACGGGGTGAAAAGGAGATATTTGGACAAACAGATGACGACCGATACAAAACTAAGACTACATATCACATCAAAAGCTGTTCTCAGGCACGGAAGTGAAATTTGGAGTTTAAATAACAGAAATTCACATAAACTTGAAAAAAAAAGTTTTGTTTAACGACGCTGTGAACTGCCAGGATCATAATAGTGTCGCCGGTATGCCGGAAGCTTGTCCCGCAGGAGTTCTTTTACATGACAGAAAAACTACTGACAGTGAAGTGCCCCAAATGCATTTCTTGCGAATGACTGTTAGGAGTTACTAGATTCTAGCATCAAAGGAATACAGACATCAAGAAAACCTTGGAGTCCAAGTTAGACTGAGGTGCTAGAAAAATACCAACGAGAATGGAAAAATTATTTAATGAGAATGGGAACAACTAGACTACCAAAATTGGCACTCCAATACGCTCCATCTGGTCACAGGGACAAAGGAAGACCAAAACAGCGGTGGCAAGAGTAAAGTCATCTTCGCTGGGTTTATCGTTACAGGTCACGTGGCCTAAAACGAAGTTGTTCGTGACGATAATGATATTTTACGGTGAACGTAACTAAGCATATAGGTATTTGTTTATTTCTTGAACTCCTAACTTGTAAAATGAGTAGACATATGTATAAAAATCTGTGTTGCACTCACATGACTTTCTCTACTCTTGTACTAACCATTCTTACAAACTCGTTTTCCTATATCCTCTTCATGTTAGTTAAGATAAAGATTTTTACAAATTATCTTATTGCTTATTTCCTTGTAGGTGCAAGGGGAATGTTAGAAACTGTAGGCTTTGAGCGATAGTCAAATCTTTTAAAGCTTTGAGATTCTGTTCTCTTTACACACTTAACATATAAAAAAATGAACAACAATGATCTATTTCACGAAAGTTTTAAGTTTTGCGAAACTCACACACATAACAAGGAATATCTCCGAAATGGTTCTCCCTACAAGAAAATTTATCGGGACATAAATTGTGTATTTTAGCAAGATCTACATTTTCTGTAGAGTAAGGTTTTGTCTATCTCTTACTGTTTATGAGTTATGCAAAAGTCGTCCAGAGTAAATACGATTACAGGGGCTATAGCCAGAAAATTCAAGATATAAGTTTCATTTGTCATAAAAATATCTCAAACATATGACATTTTAATCAAAATCGTTGGAGCCATTTCTAAGAAAATAAAAATTTTCGAAAAATTTTCCATGTAAAGAGTAGTTAAGGGTGAGTCTATTTTCTTCAAAATATTCGTGTCGCATCCTTGAAAGACATTAAACTTAAATACCAACTTTGGTTTTTAACCGACTTTTCGTTTTTGAGTTATGCTGTCCACAGACTGACAGACAGACACACAAACACACACACACACA
>JAUKNM010000031.1:165000-170000 GCA_030765045.1 Tenodera sinensis | reverse complement strand
CTGGGAATTCATGACGTCACAATCAGTAAAGGATGGCATATCTCGTAAAGGGTTTTTTACCACCCATATTCACCTGAATATGATTTCCTCTCTTCAGTTTTACCTCTCTTCCCTAAATATTTTACTGTCACCTTAGAAACACCTGCATATATTATATTAGATGCATAAAATCTCTAGGTTAGGAAATAACAAATACGGATCTGTTACGATCACCATAAAAAGCCGACATACATAATTACAACGCACATGCAACACGAATACTGTGTATCAGCATTCCTCAGACTTGTAAGAGGCATAAACATTACTTAACAATGACAGATGGCCAATATTACAATATGACAATAAGGCGACCTTCCGGTGAAATAAATTGTTTGCGAACGGCAGTGTGACCAGCAGATCGATAAACATGCGGAAGGTTTTTATGAAAGTCGTGAAGGTAATTAAAGAAACAGGTGGAGATAGACACCATTGGTTACTGAATGATTAGCAGATCACTGAATCATGTAATTGGATTTTACGAACTTGGACATTTTCAGTCTGGTGAACATCGCTGAGATGCAGTGATTTTGCGTCATAATGCAACGAGAAGAATGACCGGAGCTTCAGCAAAACTTTCTCCTTTCGACTATGAGTTTTATCTATGATACAACCATTTATGGACTGGACCTCCAAGTACATGGTCTATCACGTCAGTTATTCGCAGCCCTTCTCCTCTCCTTTGCGTCATTTGAGGATCCCATCACAAGAGTAGCGCAATATTCTAGTTCCCAGATTAGAACGTTTTATAGCCCATCACTCATTTCTAGCGCCAGTTTTCATGTCACTACCCGATTAGACACGTATCTCTCGGCATCTGGTGGTCGCCGCGAACTTCTGACGATCTTTGATTTATGTTTGAGAGGACGTGCCGTTGTGGAAAATCTAAGTGATGAACCTTTTTGGGCTGAAACAGATTCTACCTTGTAGCCACTCGGTTTTAGTACTTCATGTTTCTGCAGCTTTAACTGTTTAGTCATATTATTAAACTCCCTTTATGTTTTCCAGCATGCTTTACACTGGCTGTAAGTCACTTACGTATTGAAATTATTTGTGCGCATGACTGATGTAGGTATACTTTGCTTTTAGAAATACTACTGGATCTAGTATGTCGCACTGTGAATTCTCCACCACCTCATAGAGTAATATAACTCACATAAACTTCTTGATTTAATTTTATTTAATTTTTTATAGTAAGAAAAAGTCAGAAAGATGTAGAGCTTACTGAAATATAAAGTTTGTGTCAAATAAATAATTTTTCTAAGTATAGCAGCTCTCAAAGTATTCCATATTGCAAGTATAGATCTGTTCTCAATAGCAAGAACTGATTACCATGAATATTGGCATGTTGAAACTCTGTCACTGAATTTGATGCAGTTCTAATATAACGAGAATAGAAGAGTACTTTTATATAAATCGCATGAGATACTATGGCAGCATGTGGACTGGGTTAGTGTCATCATGGTGCATTGAAGATGAAAGCTAGAAACGCCGCATGTCGTTATTCTCTCATCCCACAAAGAGGCATTTGTGTGCAGACAGTGCAGAGCTACAGTCTCCGTTGTTAAGATGATTTGAATGCACCCATCTGACTCTGATCAGCAGTACTCATTGTTGAAGTTTCTCAGCAAGTCACCGTTTTTCACAACCTCTGAATTTAGCTGGTCTCATACCAGACCTTCCTTCTTTACCCGATTGGATGAAGATTTCGTTCGACCGAGGACATCATAACTGCCACAAAAAGTAGTAGGATTTTCCTTCTAACATCTATAGACTTTGCCTCGAGCACTGCCTATGGCTATATTGGCAGATGTGCATACTATTTTGAGGGACAATGTGGATTTGTATAAGTGATGCCGTGCAGTGCGGTAGAATGTAACACATCTCGATTCTACTTTTCGCCTACGTTACAGGCACCATGACCGAGCGGGATGGCTTAGGTGGTAACGCCTGTGGCAGGGACCGCCAACTGACATGCACGGTGTGCCTACGCAGTTCGCACGGTGCCGGCGTGGCTGGTCGTTGCTGCCGAGTGCTAGGGAGATATGCCAGTGGCATTGCGTAATCTGCACTTGCGTTATCATTAAATAATTAAGGACAGGGTAGTAGTGAAGGAACAATTTAGAAACTGTATAATACGTGGTTTAATATCTCTCTGGTACTTGTTATTAAATGATGATAAAACAACCCAATACCAGTAAGATTATTATAGCCTTCAATCCTATACATACAACCAAATGATGGCGTATAAAACCAATGTTTTTAACTATAAGAACGAAGCAGTACTTTGTGGAAATTAGCACAATTTTTATCCTTAAACAATTCAAAAACATAAAGTAACAAAATAATATTTACTATACAGTGCTAATATTACACAGAATACTTTATATTTAACGAATATACAAATTTCAATTAAGAATTTTATACATTCAGTTTTCGGTAGACACTCTTGCCTTCTGACATCTTTTGGTTTTCGTAATATTCACCACATTTGGAGACAATGAAACAACTCTGGACCCTCAATGCACACTTCAAGTTATGATCACTGATGTTGGCTCTCTGAGGGTTTTTAATGCGTTTCATAGCTGAAAATAGGGATTCACATACACAGGTACGAGTAGAACCAAACCTTGCAATCATAGATGCCGCACGTCTGTATAATCGAGGGAAACTTGATTTAGGAAATCTGTAGAAATCTAGAAAACTTCCTCTGTTTCTGTAACTGTCAGCTAACTCAATGTCACATTTCAAGGCG
Organism: Tenodera sinensis; assembly: GCA_030765045.1. Taxonomy (NCBI): domain Eukaryota; kingdom Metazoa; phylum Arthropoda; class Insecta; order Mantodea; family Mantidae; genus Tenodera; species Tenodera sinensis. The sequence continues at coordinate 167,209 of JAUKNM010000031.1, read as the reverse complement.
ATAAACTCCAGTTGAACATCATTGGGAGTATCGCCAACATTCATGCTAAATGCTGTAGCGAATAAATCAAAATCCATTTTTAAGCCCATGAGATCGTGAAATCTTTCATCAAACGCACGGGAAAGCATGTGCAGATTTTCAACACAACATCCCATTTCTAGGGAATCACAATCACACTTTCCAACCTGGGAAAATCACAAGGATCACCATTTGACAGTTGACGTTTCCATGATGAGAGCATATTTTAAAAACTTCAATGCTACAGAACATATCTGTGATTAGTTTGTTTTTCCCTAGAAGTGAAACATTCAAAGTATTCAAATGTTCACTAATATCGGCCATAAATTCAAGATCACATTTCCACTTAACATTCGCGAGCTCTTCAATAAGTTCTCCGCACATGTCCATGAACAAACGTATCTCATCTAATAATTCAAAGAATCTGCTTAAAACTTTGCCTCAACTGAGCTACCTAACTGTTGTATGATACGGTATATCACCATACTCATGCTCCAAATCCTCTAAGAAGCTTTCAAATTGTCTGTGTTTTAGACGGTGGGGCCTCAGTTTGTTTACAATCTTCACAACCAGACTCATTACATTGCTTACATTCAGTGTTTTGGCACATAAGTTTTCCTGATGAACTATACAATGAACTGCTGTTATTTCCTTTGCTAGTTTATTTTTCAGGAGGCTCACAAATCCGTTGTGCGAACCAACCAAAGCTGGGGCACCATCGGTGGCTACCAATATGAGTGTATCCCATGGAATCCCTGCTTTCTCCACAACTTCTACTACACAATTCAGAATGTCTGATCCTGCTGTGCCTTTTATTGGCACCAGATATAGCATTTCTTCCACAACTTCCAAATTTTCATTTACTCCATGAATAAAAATTGAGCCATACTTGAGAAGTCAGTGCTCTAATCAATAGCAATAGAGAATGCAACAAATTATCTTGCTCTTTCAATAAGTTGTGCGCAAATGTTGTCCACCAGATCTTGAATTCTGCGTGAAATAGAATGAGGTGACACACTGACAGGAGTGAATTTACTTGCAGCTATAAGCATACATCGTTTAATAAGTGGACCATCAGAAAAACTACTAGAAGATGTCGCAATTCCTAGTGCTATTTCGTAACTCACATAAACTCAGGTTTCTGCCATTCCACCATCCCCTTCTTCCTGTTTCTCTTCCTGCGATGTGATCTTTTCTCTGAACTTTGTATCTTGTAACTCTGCGTGCGTTTTTCTTTTTCTAGGGCCGAATAATCATTAGCATGCAATGTGTTAAAATCCTGCTGAAGATTAAATCGTTTTAGCACTTGCAATTTTTTCTGGCAAATTAAACAGCACCACTGCTACATTCCATGAAGAAGTACTCAACTTCCCATTCGGGATTGAAATAATGTGTCGGCGTGGGTACCCTTCGGTGAGTACCCTTCCATATCAAACTAACACTGAAGTACGGACCGCCACTGCTAAGGAAGACACCGCTAACACTGCGAAGCACGAACTGAGGTAGCACGATGCTTGTAGCCCAGCACATGCACCGCGGCAAGCGAGTTGGCTGTGGCTGGTCTGTGGTCTGCATTTGGGAGATCGCGTGTTCGATCCCCGTGGCCGCACACTTTGACGTGGGTTTATCCGTGGTTTCCCCATATCACCTAGGCGAATGCTGGAGTGCTTTCATCTCTTCTCCACGGCTTCCATTCCCTTCCTTTCTCATTTCCTTTTGTTGTCATCTTTCAGGTTCAGTTGGTAGTGCATAGTCCGGTACATAAGGGATCCTTTAGAGGTTCATATCACTATCATCATTAGGTGTAGGCGATATGGTCAAACCAGCAGGCGCTCCAGGTGAGCAAAGTACCACATCCATGAATGTCTAACACTGATCTTTGGCTATCGATCCCTCTATCAACTATTCATCCTTCCCGTTACTCTCCGGCAGTAATGTGGTGCAGAGCTATTCTGTTGAAAAATGGCCTGCTCTCCTAAGGTTTCTATGTACTAACAATAATTGTAATAGATTTCACGATTGAAAAGAGTCGTAAATTTCACGTTGCGGATAGCGCATTGAACATTGTCTTTTTTCCCTGTTGTTGGCACCAGAGAGGTGAGTTATGACTGCCATTCCTGATCTAAATTCATCCATGCCATATTGCATAATGTATTTAGGTTTTTACTGTGCGCCTATTGCTTCCAACTTA
>JAUKNM010000031.1:72500-160000 GCA_030765045.1 Tenodera sinensis | reverse complement strand
ATGTGACTGGTGTTGGACATTGTTTCTTTTATTGTGTGTTTATAGCGATGCTCTCCACCGGGAAGTTAAACCTTAGTGTAAACACGCGCGGTTGAGAGCCTCGCTGGTTACCTGTGCTTTGACTGTCCACGGTGTAACGTCAGTATTCAACAAGGACTTTCTTCAACTTCTTGAAGTGTTTCTATTGTACTTCTTCTCACCTTTGAATTGTGCCTTGTTCTCGAACTAAGGCTCGGGGCTTACCTCCAATCTCGTAATCTACAGTCGTGCGCAGAACCCGTTACACGACAAATATACTACTTTCTATACATACATACCCGTAGCGCTACAGCCCAGGAAGGGCCTTGGCTTACCGCCCAGCCGCTACCTTCCTCACCTCTGCCCACGACAGGCGTCATTGGTGGGGTGCAGTACTGGAGGGTGGGACGTGGTCAGCGCCTTAAGCCCTCCCGGCCAGTTACGCGGCCTTTGCGACCTGGGCTCGCTACTCCTCCATCATGTAGCTCCTCAATTGGTCCCTCTGGGACCTAACGAGGCTGAGTGTACCCCGTGCCTGACCTCCTAGCGGGGGAAAAATCCCCATGGTGGTACCGGGGATCGAACACGGGTCCTCCATGCCAGAGGCAATCGCGCTACCAACTGCGCTACTGAGGCGGTCAATACCTTCTATATTTACTATACACCTACATGGCATGGCAGAGAACGTGAAAAAGGAAAAAGAAAGCTCAAGCTAAAGCCTAGTTTAATTACTGCAGGCTTTAATTTTAACAAAAGTTGGCACTTATGCTCTGAGAAACTGCAGAATTGATTTTTAAATTGTTTGAGATAACAATTTACTGCAAAAATAAAGTAAGACAGTTGCTTACACAATCAGTGGCTTGCGTTATCCACTTCCAACCATCCTCTTTAAGTTCTCATTCCTACTAAAATCTGGGTCATCCTCTTGTTTGCTGCCTATATTTTCCCAAGTCCCTCCTCTTGACTTTTTCTTCTTCTATGCCACAGCAATTAAGTTTTTAGCTGTAGCAATTTTTGCTACACCGACATCAAACCTAGCACTACTTTTTATCTGATCCATTAACCTTAATCTGCAGCTTCGTCTCCAAAAGTACTGCTCCATTGTCTTTTATATTCCTTACTTCCGAGCTCGTCAGCATTCATTTCATAATTGTTAGTATCCATATTACTTTCTCCACCACGTATAGCAAGTAGATCAAGTATGATATTTCAATAAAAAATTACATATATAAATTTCACCGGAAATCTGTGTTTTGAGGCTCCCCAATTAAACATTATATACTTTTAGAAAAAGTTCTGTGTGTACGTTAGTGGCTGTGAACAAGATTACTCAAAAACCAAAAGTCGGGAAATACCAAACTTGGTATTTATGTTCAGCACGTCCCTAAAATGGGACAAAAACACAAGAAGACCAGAAAGTTTCCTCCCCCCAGACTACCCTTTACATGTAAGATGTTTCGAAAATATGTATTCTCTCAAAAATGGCTCTAGCGATTTCGATTAAAATACCAAACGTTTAAGATATTTTAATGACAAATGAAATGCACATCTTGAATGGAAATGTCCCCAGAAGTCCTTGTCTCAGGATAACTCTTGCATAACTGATAAGCCGTACGAGACAGACGAAATCTTACTCCAAAAATAAATATTTTATTAAATAAAATATGAAAAATAAGAATAAATAAATACAAAATTAAAAATGTAGATCTCATTAAAACACACAATTCATAGGAAATACCTTTTTTGTGGAATGAACCATTTGCAAGAAATTTCTTGTTACGTGCTTGAATTTTTCAACACTTACACTTTTCAAAAATTTCAACAGTCGTTCCTTATGTCTTGGCTATGACTCAATGACAATTTGTGAAGGGGGACTTAGCACATCGACCGAAAGGCGATCTTTTGTGTCTATGCCCCTGACGGGGTAACCCCCCCCCCCCCCCCCCCGGGAGTAAGGGCAATCAGAACGTTGCCACGACAGAGCAGGTGGCAGGGTTCCTACATTTTTCAAGTTGGTAACACCCTGGCGGAGCCTGGCTCAGCCCGGTTCCTCTCCCAAAGGGGGCGCGGGACTCGGAAAAAGGCTCCCCTCCCCCCACGAGGTTGTACCATCCCATGTGGGGGCCCAGAAATCAATAGGCTCGCCTTCGAATCCGGGAGACGAGATTTCCAGAGTGCATTTGTTACCCCTGCCATGCTGCTGCCACGAAGGTCGCCGACGCTTCCAACCCTGAAAGAAACCTAACGGGATGAAGGGTGAAATGAAACGGAGGTACAGGAAATTCAGAGGATATGGAAATCCTTTCCAGCACTCGCCTGGCGACCCAGGAAGACCTACGAAAAAACCCATGGGTCAGGAAGATCGACCACGGGGATCGAACCCGCGACCTCCCGAATGTTGTCCACAGACCTTACTGCCTGAGCCATCTCACTCGGTATCTCTTGGTCATGCAAAGAGAATGGAACTTCAAAGCCACCACATAGCATCCTCCTTTAAGCAATGTGAGTATCGCTTAAAGTGTATTGTATTGAACATGTTGCCCTTACACCTAAGAGAGAATCAACTATGAGATAATCTGCAAATGTGTATCTTGGTTAAAATGAAGTAGATACAGGAATAAGCGTTTATAAGAATAGTTTGTGTAAGAGAAAGTCTTGTGAGTGCAACACATCAGATCTTTTAAAGAATGCTGATGGCGAATTATAATATTTTGAGCTGTTACGTTCACATGAGTATCATTTATTTTTGTATTTTTTCTGCAAACTCTTGTTTAGAAAACCTTAATATTCTATCCAATTCTGGTTAATAGACAAAAGCGAATATACTTAATCGCCCATTTCGCTCTAGGTACAAGGAGGGTATAGCAGTCAGGTAAATCTTTAAAGCTTGTGTTGGCCGTGAAACTCCATGCCTTTTAGAGCCATCTCGAGAAACATAGGAATATTGCCATAGCTCTTCAAAACATCTGACGTGTTACAATTTCACTTTCTCTATTCAATCCTTCACAAACTCTTCAGTGGTACATCCTGGGGAGCCGATCGGACAGTTCTTTTACGGCTGTATCGCTCGCTGGTCCGATCGAAATTTGATTACGGTTCTATTGTGTATTCGTCGGTTCGACAGCCTATTTTAAAGGGTCTCGATCCTCTTCATCACCGTGGTCTCAGTTTGGTATTGGTATTTTCCCTACGAGTCCAGTTATTAGCCTGTGTGTGGAAGCTGCTGAACCTCCACTTCCTTATCGGCACGATGTTCTTCTTTGTAGTTACGCTTGCAGTCTTTCTAGTCTGCCGGGACATCCGTCTTTTACCTTGTTTTTTAACGATTCCTTGGACCGTCAATACTCAAGAGCTTCCTCCCTCCTGGCGTTCGGTTTCGCTGTCTGCTTCGGCTGTTGGACAGCACTTACTGACAATCTTTCCCAGAGGAGGAACCAGATTTTCACCCTGGCTCCGTGAGCCGCCTCCCGTCGATCTAACGTTGCTGTCACTGCCGAAGCTGCCGATGCCCGTTTCGTCTATTCGCTTGGCCTTTTTATCTCTTAGAGCGCAGTCTGCACATTGCAATTTTGTATACACGGATAGCTCTAAGGATGCTCGTGGAGTAAGATGTGTTTTTATTCATGATCACCAGAGTTTTATTTCGTCTGTTAGTGCAGTTCTCGATTTTTACAGCTGAGCTTTTTGGTATTTACCAAGCTCTTTTATATATTCATAGGCAAACCTTGCAGCCCTCGGTTATTTGTTGATTCCCTGAGTGCCTTGCAAAGCCTACGGACGCAGTGCAGCTACCACCCACTCGTACATCGTATCCAGGACAGCCTGCACTCACTCGCTGGTGTTGGCATTAGTGTGTCTTTTGTGTGGTTACCTGGACACGTAAGTCTTCCAGGGAATGAGGCTGCTGATGCTGCTGCGAATGCGGTAGTTTTAGGTCCCAGGTGTTTTAGCTCTTGTGTTCCCGCTGTCGATTTTCGTGCCGTTTTATGTCGTGTTATCATTTCTAGGTGGAGTGGTAACTGGAGTATTGTTCAGGGGAGCAAACTTCGGGAGGCGAAGCCCCTCCCTGTCACCTGGAGGGCTTCCTAGCGCTCTTGTCGGCACGAGGAGGTAATTTAACCTAGACTACGTATCGGGCACTGCCATCTTAATCATGTGACCCTTTTATCTTCTGACCCTGCGCCGCTTTGTGCTTATTGTAATGAGCAGTTGACGGTGCGCCATGTTTTAATTCAGTGTCAATTTTTATCTCAGTTGCGTATGTCCCTGGGTCTGCCAGCTATCCTGGTGAAGGCGCTGGCAGATAATTTCAGTACAGTGGAGCGTCTCTTACGTTTTATCCATTTCAGTGGTATGGGAGGCCGTGTTTAAACCGCTAATTCTAATGTTTTTATTCGGTCGTTTGGCCCTTGTTGTGGTTCATTTCTTATGTAGCCACCTGTGGGTTTTTGTATTTCTTTTAGCTCTAATTTCACCATTCCCGGCACTCTTTTGGTGACCTTTTAATTCTCGCAAGATTTTATACAGCAGGTTAGCTGCCTGCACCTTTCATGCTCTTGTTTTGTTTGGGCGCTAATAACCCCAGCAGTTGTGCGCCCTAAAGCACCATTACCCCCGCACACAAACTATTCCTACAAACACGTATTATTTTATCCACAAAGTTTTAAGAGTTAATTGGTGTGAGATGGCTTTCTAATTCTGTTCTGTTTGCATGACCAGAAGGAATAAAATGAACGACTTTCCATTTGAGAAAAGTATAAATGTTCTAAATTTCCAAACCATAACAACTACTTCCAAAATGCTTAACTCTGCAGAAGATTATATATATATTGTTTAGCATAAATTGTGTGCTTTAACTAGATCTACGCTTCTGAGCAGTAAGATTTTGTCTCTCTCTCATCATTCACCAGTTACGGAAAGGTCACTCAGAATGAAGAGACCAGAGGCTGTTTCCAGAAAATTCAAGGTACACATTTCATTTGTCATGGAAGCATTTCAAACTTGTGGTATCTTAAACAAAACCTTTAGAGCTATTTTGTTAAAACATTTGCATTGTTCGATAATTTGCCCATCTAAAGGGCAGCTTGTGTTGGGGGTGCGTTTAAAATCTTCGTGTCGCACTCTTGGAAGATGCTGAATTTAAATGCGAAGTTGAGCTATTAACCGGCTTTTCGTTTTTGAGTTATACGGTTCGACACACACACACACACACACACACACACACACACACAGACACACACACACAAACACGCGCGCGCACGCGTGGACCTTTTAGTAAAATTGCCTTTTTAGGTTCGGGGTAACTCAAAAGATGCATTTTCGGTGATATCTTTACTCGCATTTTTGGGTAGGATACTTCCCCTTCTGACTATACGTAATACAGAGAGTAACAGTATAAAAGCTTCAAAAGAAGACGAATGTAACAAATATGCTCAAATGGATAATGCCTAAACCATTGTTTTATCAATTTGTATTTCAGCAAGCTTCCATGTTTCTCTAGTAAGCTTTTGGCTATTTCTTAACGTTTACTATTATCAGAAAATTATATAAAATTATTAAAATGTACCTGTGCGGCGTTATTAATGGATCTCTGAAAATGGTAGAAAGGAAACTATGGTTAGATTTTACAAAGTAATGGCAATTAGTACCAGTGCTGCTTTACGGCTTGGTATGTTGGGTTCTGACAATGGGAGAGAGACAGAAAGAGAGAGAGAGAGAGAGAGAGAGAGAGAGAGACAGAGACAGACAGACAGACAGACAGAGAGAGAGAGAAAGAGGGAGAACGGAGAATTGAAAACAGCGGAAATGAGATTATTGATATCTGATGCGGGACATACCTCACCAGATAAAAGAAATTGAAGGTATAAAGAGAAAATTAAACATCTTTAAATTAACTGTCAGAATAAAATAATCTACATATAAATGGTTGGAAACAACACATATAAATAATAAACGACGACTGCACCAAAGCTGATTATGAAACAGAACCCAAAGACTAAAAAGAATGTTGGTAGACCGCAGACAAAATGGACTCAGTAGTGTTAATGAAAATCTGATGTATTACACACACATGGCCAACTCTACGTTGTACAGACACCGCCAGAGAAAGTCTCTCCGCACCTCCGGTCTATGTCACATTATTTATCGTTGTACGAAGCCATGGCCATTTCATTGGCTGCTTTAGTTCAAGGTGCAAAGGTACGTTGCCTAAAGCATACACTGAAATGGCCACACCTTCGTACAACGATAAATAATGTGACACACACAGGAGCTGCTGAAAGTTTCTTTGGCGGTTTTTGTAATAACCAGTCTTACAAACTGTTATTCCTCTGTCTTCTTCACGTTAGTGCAGATAAACAGTTGTTCAGATTATCTTATAGCTTATTTCCTTGTAGGTGCAAGGGGGATATGGGAATGATAGTCAAATGTTTTAAAGCTTTGAAATTCCGTTCCCTTTGCACGGCTAAGATACAAAAAATGGATAACGATCTTCCATTTGACCAAAGTTTTAAACTCACAAAAAATACAAGGAATACCTCTAAAATGGTTCACTAAACAAAGTCATTTTGACATCAATTGTGTACTTTAACGAGACCCTCATTTTATGTACCGCAAGATCTTGTCTATTCCTTACGGTTTACCACTTAAGTAAAAGTCGTCAACAGTAAACAGGGCTAGGTGGGGTATAGCCAAGAAATTCTAAATATACATTTTATTTGTCACAGAAATATCTTAAACATATGGCATTTTAATCAAAATCGTTATAGCCATTTTTGAGAAAATCAAATGCTTGAAAAGTTTTACGTATAAAAGGTAGCAATTTTCTTCAAAATCTTCGTGTCGCATCCTTAAAAGATATAAAACTTAAATACCAACTTTGGTTTTTAACGGACTTTTCGTTTTTGAGTTATGCTGTCTATGGACTGACACACACAGACACCCACACGGACCTTTTTCTAAAAATCCAATGTGTTACACTCACATGACATTTTCTACTCTTGCACTAACTATTCTTAGAAACTGTTACTCCTTTATCTCCTTCGTGTTATTTGAGATAAACAGTTGTACAAATTATCTTGCTGATTGCCTTGTAGGTGCAAGGGCAATGTGGGAATACAGTAGGCTTTGAGCGATAATCAAATCTTCTAAAGCTTTGAGATTCTGTTCTCCTTGCGTGACTAAGATATAAAAAATGAATAACGACCTTCTATTTAACGAAAGCTTAAGTATTCCAAAACTCACACAAATAACAAGGAATATCTTCGAGGTTGTTCACTCTACAAACAATTTTTTTGGCCATGAGTGGTGTGTTTTAGCAAGATCCACACTTTTTGTACAGTAAGATTTGGTCTATCTCTTACGGTTTACCAGTTATGCAAAAGTCATCCAGAGAAAACAGAACTACATGGAACAGAACAGGAAATACAAAATATACATTTCGTTGGGCATAAACATATCTTAAACATACGGCACTTTAATCAAAATCGTTAGACATTTTCGAGAAGGGTAGTTTAGGGTGGAGGAATTCTTTAAAATCTTCGTCTCGCATTCGTGAAAAACATTAAACTTTGGTTTTTAACGGACTTCTCGTTTTTGAGTTATGTTGCCCACAGACTTGACAGGCGGACACACACACACACACACACACACACACACACACACACACACACACACACACACACACACACACACACACACACACACACACGCACACGCACACACACACACATTCACAGTGATTATTTTGATTTTCTCGAAACTGGCACTAACGATTATGATTAAAATGCCATATGTTTAAGATATTTTTACTACAAATGAGAAGTAGGTATATTACGAATTTCCTGGCATAGCCCACATGGTCCTGTTTACTGTTGACGACTTTTGCATAACTGGTAAACCGTAAGAGATATACAAAATCTTACTACACAAAAAATATAGATCTTGCTAAAACACGCAGTTCATGACTCAATAATTTTTTTTTGTAAAGTGAACCACTTCGGAGATATCTATTTCCTATTATTTGTGTGAGTTTTGGAATACTTAAGCTTTCTTCCAATAGAACATCGTTATTAAGTTTTGTATATCTTAGTCGTGCAAAGAGAACAGAATCTCAAAGCTTTAAAACATTTGAATATCGCTAAAAACCTACTGTATTCCCATATTCCCCTTGCACCTACAAGGAAATAAGCAATAAGATAATTTCTGCAAATGTTTATCTCAACTTACACGAAGAAGATATGCGAATAAGAGTTTTGTATGAATGGTTAGCACAAGAGCAGAGGATGTCATGTGAGTGCGACACACCAGATCTTTCTTTCTTTTTTTTTTGGATTCAGGGAGCCTCAGAATATATACTTCCGTTGAAATCTCGACATCAAATTTTTGCGTGGAATGCAATACTTTCTCTACTTACTATATGTACGAGAGGAAGTAAAAATGTGACCGGAACAAGCCATATGAGGCCTAATCTAAGAAGCTGATAATGGTAACAACTAAAACTTAAGAGGGTTTTACAGAAGTTCGATACAAGATTAAAGATATATATATTTTGTTTATTATGAACAAATTTAACTGTACGGTGGTTTAATCAAAATCCTTAAGGGCAGTGTGAGAAAATAACCAAACTTTTCCATTTTTGTTGTGGGTGGATAATTCTCCTAAAAATCTTTGTTACAGCTCGATTTGTTTCTTTAATGCCCAGTTTAGAATTTACTCGATTTTTGAATTTTTAACTATGCGAGTGCGATTTACACATACAAATTCACACACACACACACACACACACACACACACACACACACACACACACACACACACACACACACACACACAGTCACATACCCGAATCGTTGAATTTAACACCTGAAATCATATAAATCAGAGATCATGGGAAAAGCAATACACTTAGCTCTCCTGTTGCTCGTAGCTCCTACTTCTCGTCGTCTGTAACTTGCTCCGTAGGTGGTTCAAACCTCGCCTCTTGCATACTTATTTTCTGAAATGGAAAATTAGTCAGTGTCTTTTTAGTTCTTCACAGCTTTTTATCAGGAATGGAGAATCAGGATAGAGACACACGTCTAGAAATTGAGTGAATGGGCACATGGCAATATTGTGTAGTCCTTGAAAATAAGCGAAATGACAACGCTGCCAGGTCCATAGGTAGTTTCACGCTGAGGTAATCTACAAGTGAATTGCATTCTGTTTAATACATCATTACCTACTTTAATTACTGGCATCAATTTCTTCTAAGTATGCATGCTTGTGATCAGTGATAGCCCATTTTCTTTCTATGATATGTAATACACTAAATTCATTTTCCTTTGATATTTTGTGTGTTATTCTCGTACATGTGATAGTTGTGTCATATTACCGCATGAAAAAGTATAAATGAATTTAATCATGCTGAGTGATTAAATTTTCTAAAATTATCATTTTATTGTGCCTGAAACATCTTCGTTTTCATGCATGTCGTGCATTGACGGTGCACAACGGAAGTAAATTGTTTAATGTGGTAATAACCGCCAACATTTATAGAGAAATGCCTTTGGATATGAGTTATTTAAAGAAAATATTAGATATTAATTTCTGAAATAATGATTGCAGTTGAAGCAGGCGTATTCCCTGCGTTATCTACAGCAATTGTTATCAATAACTTTTAAAGCTCTCAGTTTTAAAATTTGAATCGTATTGCAGAAATATGATAATATTGTATAATAGTAATTTGGCACAGGTTATATAAATAGTGATGTTCCCGTTAAGAGCGAAAGGATGGATGAGAAAATCATGCGGTACAGGTTCATGGAATCACTCTGGGTCCGCGGTAACGTGCTTTAACCCTTTCAGCTACTACTAGGTACAGGAATACTGTGTGGATAATTAAGCTAACTTTGGTAAGCAAAAAGCTCAACACTGGCATCGCTTTTTACTCTAGTTAATCAAAGCCCAATTGTATCATATTTTTTGCAGACGTAGTAACGTTGAATTTGCAATATTTACGCGTTAATTTAGAGTGATTCCTGAATTATCGCTTTTCAAAGCTGTGAGGTGAACCAATTGCTGCCAGCCCCTGTGAAAAGCAAGGGAAGCATACGTATATGACAAATTTTATTCGCATATCATCTATTTAGGAACGCCTGAGACGTAGGTGACACTTCGCGCAGGTCTCACTGAAGTTGGGTATTTACCGTTGTAAAAGATAGTACGTTTTTGATCCATATCATGTTGGGTGTTATCTAGCTTTAGGCATAATTTTAATAACTGTGAGTTAGAGTATAATAGTTTTAATGTTTACTGTCCCGGCAGCTGTCACTGTCAAGCTAAAGCGGTTTTAGTTACAGTTCCAAGGAATTCTAAACAAAACCATTGACAAGGGAGCGTCTCATTGGCACTTAATTTTAATGCCCAGCATGCCTCTTCCTCTGCACAAATTCTATATTCTATATAGCGTTCCACTCTTAGAAGACAGTATGGAGTTAAATGGCACATCTCTGTCTCTATCTAGCGCATACAAGTTGCCATTAGCCGCGTCCTTTTCTACCCTCGCGCTGTTGCCAGATTACTAATAGCATGGTATAAATATTCATTTGTTATAAATTTCAGGTTTGAACACATTATCCTATGCAGAATTTTTTTCTCTATCAGGTTATATCCTTTTCAGAATCATTATACATTTCTATAGGCCCAAATTTCTTCAGAAAACGTTTTTTTCAATAGAAGTCCGATATTTGCTGTTTCTATACTCATCACGCACTAACTAACAAACTAACTGCTAGAATGCATCTATATTTTTTTTCTTAGGTAGAGTAAACCATAGTGCAACTACCTGCCTACTTTGAATTCTCTATGTTTACCCAGTTAAGTGTTATAATTTTTTAAATTAAATGTTTTCGGAAAATTTTATATGTGTGCACTGCAAAAGTTACGCAGTGTGAAACTTTTTTGTTATTGAGTTTACATCAGGGAACCAGCGAGAACAAATGTTGAGGAAGGTTGGAGAAAGTTTTTAAAATAAACCAAAAGGCAGTAACCTCTTTCTTTTACCCAGTAAGGCAAACAAAAGGTATTCATCTATTCAGCGTCAGGCCTGACACAGAAGATAGTATAAGGATAGTATAGTTCGAAAGAAGCCGTGTGTGTAACTGTGAGCTGTTATTGCGTTATTTGTTTAATATTTTTGTAAATATTTGTAGTTATGGAGGGGGAAGCTAGGAAGAGACGATATATTCGTAAATTAAGAAGTAAGGAACGCCAAATAATTATGAATGTGTTACATTATTTTTGAAGCAAAATGCGTGTAAGGCTGTAAAAGAAACAGCTAAGGCTATCGGGTGTTCAGAAGCAGTAGTGTATAGGATTAAAAAGGAAGTAATGAAAGGACCTCTAAGAACGCCATCGAAAAAGAAAGCAAAAAGGGCGGCACTTCACAAAACGCTAGGTTAACGCAATATGATTGAATAGTGCAAGGTGGAGTGCGGCGAATTGTTCATTCTTTACAGTTTATAAATATTCCACCCACGCTGAATATAATTTTGTCACTATTCAACAGTGATGAGATTCTACCAAATTTCTCAAGGGCCACTCTGATTTGGGGTTCGAATATGAAAGAAGGGGTAACAAGTGCATATTAATAGAAAGAGACGATATCGATATCATCAGATGGCGACATAAATATCTAAAATACGTAAAAAGGTTTAGGGACCAGGGGAAATCAGTTGTTTATACAGACGAGTCATTTGTAAATTTAGGTCATACAGTGACAAAGCCGTGCAGGGATACCAAAGTTAAAAGTGCCCATCTCGTCAAGCAGCAATTGAAGGACTAAGTACAGGACTCAGGCCACCTCGAGTCGCTCGCGGAGAAAGATTCGCAACTAGTACATGTTGCAACACTGCGCCCCATTTAACGTGTACTGTCTTTTAAGGGTGGAACGCGCTTTAGATGGTCTGCGAAAGCCGCGGCTTTCTCTTGGGGCTCAAAAGAGAGTCTCCCGCGAGTGCCATGTAGAGGATGCTGATGAGTGTTTTTGTCCTTTCTAAGGGACCTGATTATCCGTCATGGTTGCTTCTCAGTAAGATCTACGTTTGCCATCACTGTCTTGCGGTGTAAACGCAACAGGCGTCGTGCCAGGGACTTGAACCGCTGGTAGACTGCCTGTATCCTGGGATGGCGGAAGCGCTGCCAGAGCCTTCGGACAGTTGCTTTGGCTTTAATCAACTGCCTGAGTTCGACGGGGATGTTTCGCGGGTTGGGTATGTCGTGGAATGCGGTGCGTATGGGCACGTATCACATCCCGGATGTGTTGGGAGAATGCCGTGGCTGCCGCCTCTAGTGCATCGATAGAATCGACACGCGGACGCGGGTCCACAGACTGGTTAAGTTCAAGGATGGCTGCATCCCAGTCGACCTCGTATGTCCAGTCTGGTGTGACCAGAGCTGACAGGTCAATGTTGGAATGCACCAAGACAGGGTCATGGTCAGAGTCCAGTTCATTGACCGCTGAGAGGTCTAGATGGAAAGGAATATTCTTGGTGAGCATGATGTCGAGCTCATCTGGCCTCCCTCGGGCCGGATGGAACGCAGGTCCTCTCGGTCCATGCACAAGTACGCTTGGGTTACCGCTGATCAGGCGGTAGAGCCCTCGCCCCTTGACATTGCTAACGCGGCTATGCCAATGTGCATGCTTCGCGTTGAGGTCGCCTGCGATACATACCGCAGGAAGCAGGTTCAGGAGGGTATTGAGCGGTTATCAGGAGGGTTGTATGCCACCACCAACACCGTGTCCACCCCGCCAATGGCAAGTCTAATGGCGCAGGCCTCCACGTGTTGTAGTGGTGGGAGAGGAAAGTATGTATGAGTGATATGACTCTTGATGAAAATGGTCGGCCGACCCGATCAGACCGTTGGGTGACGTAACTCGGCAGCGAGAAGTTGGTTGCAGCATCCAAGTGGGTTTCACAGACCATTAGAATGTCAATTCCATATGACTGCAGAAACTCAGTGAGGCTTGGGTAAAGGCCCCTTATGCCGTTTGCGTTCCACAACGCAGCCCTGAATGGTCTCCGGACAAGTCTGGAGGCCATTACTTGGTTGAGTTTGGGAACAGCTGGGCCAAGGTTTGTACCAGTAGGGCATGCTTCTGCATGGGGCTCAGGTTAGGGCTTTCATACTGCAGATTGAATTTACGAAGTGCATGCAAGATTCTATTTATTATGTTGTTGAACCACAGGGTTAGGTCCTGAAATTCCTCCAGGTTCGCCTGCGAGAGCGTTCCTACTAATGCCGGGGTGGTCATGGGTACAGCGGGTAGCACAGGTACTACCTGTGGACCGGCTATAACAGCAGTATCCCTTGGTGCCAGAGCTGCCTCAGTGGACTGCTCTACCGGCGCCTTGGGTGACTGTTGAGGAGCTGTTTTCGCTCTCTCCGCGGCTTGACGCTTGCTCTTATGTTTCCTTCGCCGCTTAGGTTTAGGTGGAGCATTGGCCACTACAGACTCCTCTGTATAGCCTGGAGGTGGTGCGGCAACTTCAGTCGTGGCAGGGACAGGTACTACTGCCTGGGTCTTGGCCTGGGCCAGTGTCTTTTCTGCCCTATTGAGGGCGTTTGCGAAGGAGACGCCAGGGCGGACCTCTGCCGCTTCCAAGCGTCCCTTGCGACGGCTCTCTATGATTTTCAGGCGCGTCGCGCATCCTTTATAGACACTCCAGTGCGCGCCTTTGCAGTTGACACATTCGCTATCCGTGTCTGGCTTAGGGCAGTCCTGCACTCTGTGGGTTCCAGCACACCGCTGACATGTAAGCGGACGCTCACATGCCATGCTGTAATGATGGAATCCCAGGCAATTGCGACACTACGCGGGACCCTCCTTGCCGTAAAAGCATTCAACCTTTACGGCAGTGTAGATCAGATGGCGCACAGTGTCGATTAGCTGGACTTGTTGGTCGCGTACTATGTCCACCACTACCAGAAACAGTGGCATGGGCACCACTTCAGAGCCGCTGTCGGAGACAATAGTCTTCTTCAATTGGGCCACTGATGCGGTGATATCGTGTTCTTCGAGGAGTGCCAGCCTGACATCCTCGGTAGAGCAGTCAGAGGCAAGGCCTCTGATTATTTGCCTTTCCACGTGAGGACGTGTAGGCGTATAACTGTAAAACGGGATATTAAAATCCCGAAGTACAGCCTTAGCTGCTTCAAAGTCCTCAAGTGAGGAGGTCTTTTTGTTTACCTTACGTGGCTTCCTTATTGCCTCAAAGGCAAAGGCCTTTCAGGTGCGAGGCCAGGAGCCGCATGGTTTTTGTATGCTTCTTAAAAGCATCCGCTACTATTGGCGGTATTTTCTTCCCCCCTTGGTTGGGGGTTAGGTTGTACCCTGTGGTAGCTGCTGCTGAGAGCCCGTGGAGTTACGCCTGTTCCGGCGTCCCTTCACTACAGTGAAGCCCTCGGTGTCTGTGTCCATATCGGCCTCTGAGTCAGAGGAGGAGAAAGGGTGATAGGAAACCAGTGGTGGTGATTCCGTATCGATAACCTGTCGCGGGACAGAGCACTTGCGCTTTTTCCGCGCCGGTGGTACCACCTCGGGAACAGAGATAGATGTAGTGCTTGGTCCTGCACCATTGTCGGTCGGCACGGTTGCCCTCCGGCTGCTTGCAGAGGACCGAACTCCCTCCATAGAGGATGATGCGCCTGGGCAAGCCATTACGGCTTGAGGTATTGGACCAGAGGTCCTTACCTTTGGCTGTGGTCTTGCAAGCCCGTTGTCTCGTGGTCCGTCAGTCAGTTTGTCGTCAGGAAACAAGATGAAAGGAGAAGAGGAGTATGAAGTTACCTGGCTCCCTCAAAGTACCAGCTCACACCCCTCCGAGAAAGCAGAATTGATGGTTGCGGCGCTCTGAAACTTGCTTCCCTAGTCTCTCATAGAGCGCGCCCGGATCTGTGCTTTCGCCTGGCTTGGTAGTTGCTATTTGCTCCACCATGGTCGCTGCAGTCGCTCTCCTGATGCCCTCTGACGAGAAGTACTGGAACTCCCTCCAATCAGCATCGATCACGGTGTGCACGAATCGCGAGTCGCTGAGCAAGTGTGCGCCTCAGTCCACCATTCCAGCATTCGAGAACAGGTATGTCGTGTTTGCACAGCACCTAGCCGCTAATGCGACTTTATCTATGCGGTATTTAAGGTTGTCATTGTGTTGTCATGCTTTTGTGTCCTGGGCAATGGTTTCTTTCTGTATACGACTTTTGGAAAGTCGCTGGACTCCCCATCCATCTCGCTGAGTAATTGCTGATAGAATATGATCTCATTACTGAGATCAGTAACTTCTTTCTGTAGGTTATAGAAAGCCTTGGCCTGTCGCTCCTCCTCCTCCAAGTTTTTGGCGTTGGGCGCTGCGATCAATGATGAGCAGGTGGGCAGATCGTTGGCAGCTATGGCTGGACCAGCTGAGGTTAGAAATACAGCCGCCAGAGCTGCGAGTCCGCTCTCGGCGGTCGCCATTCCCCCCTTCTTGTCTCTGCTCCCAGTGCGTCAGACGCCAGACGGAGTTCGAGTCGAACGGAGGTGAGGTGATTGTTCCCCCGGTCGAGTGTCTTTACCGCAGTACCTAGCCGTCATACGGCTTAACCTGCGCGATGGTTTTGATGGTGTCATTACAGGGATGTTTTCCACTGGGAAAAATTTGTTGGAACAGGGGTTTTTATGGTAACAGGAGGGATTGTAGGCAGGGATTGTTCCGCAAGTGGGCTGTGCGCGAATTTTACGCGCTAATTCCTACCAGGGTTCTGGCCGTCAGTCACTCGCTGAGAGGTGAACTGAAACTGGTGATTCTCTCTGTTTTGAGTACAGATTGCATTTTCGCCTTTTTCATCTTAAGATTAGATCGCAGGACTTAAGATGTCCTTCGGCAATCTTTTGGATGGTAGTCGGCGCGGCTGTCTCTGGTCGTATTGGCCCAGAGTATTCACCAGAGGATTAGGGTGGTTCTGGAGTTTATTGTACATTGTTCGAGCGCGAGTTTTGATCACGTCGACAATGTACGGGATACCGGAATGTTCGTGTAGGATATGGGCAGGAAATCTTCGGCCTGTATCATAGATCATCCTTAATGCCCGGTTCTGCAACGTCTGGAGTCTGATGAAGGTGGACCTGGCCACCACTCCCCAGATCTCGCATCGGTACAGGACCAGAGGCGGGATGATCGCTCGATACAGCTGAAGCTTCAGGCGTAAGGGCATGGTTTGGGAACTGAGGATGGGGTACAACTGCCGGAGGGCAGCGTGGCCTTGCAGTACTTTGCCCCTGACGTGATGTCTATACGTCAGCCGCCGGTCCAGCGTGACTCCGAGGTACTTCGCCGTAGTGCCCCAGGGGATCCGACGGCACCGAAGCACGAGGTCCAGCGGGAGCCGGTTGGCTATCGTATTAGCCAGGAGAATCGCAGAGCTTTTCTCCGGGTTAATGGACATACGCCAGTTCTCGCACCATCTACTGATGGCACAGAGGTCGGCTTGTACTTGTCGGTAACTGTAGCTCGGGTTCTTGTTAGTAGCGAAGATCATGAGATCGTCCGCATACTGACAGATGTGTGTGTTGGGGTGCGTCGGGAGATCGGCCATGTAAGCTGCAAAAAGTGCCGGTGACAGTACACTGCCCTCGGGGACTCCTGCGCCAATGGGCCTCTCTCTAGAGAATGATCCCTCCACCTTCACCCGGAAGCTACGTTCCTGTAGGAAACTAGCCACCAAGTAAATGTATGGAGGGGGGATTTCCTGCTGTATGAGCTTGTAGACATGCCGCTCATGCCAAGTGGTAGAAAATGCCTTTTCCACGTCAAGCAACACTGCCACCGTTTTAGCCCTCTCCTGGTAAGCCAGGGAGGCTTTCTCGGCTACACGCAGTAGTTGCTCAGTCGTGGAATGACCAGAACGAAAACCAAACTGGTGTTCCGGTAGGAGACCTTTTTCCTCCAAAAGAGGTCCGAGGCGGGACAGGAACAGTTTCTCGAATACTTTCGAGACAACTGGTAGGAGGCTGATGGAACGGTAACTATCCCAGTGCGTCAGACGCCAGACGCCAGACGCCAGTTCGAGTCGAACGGAGGTGAGGTGAATGTTCCTCCGGTCGAGTGTCTTTACCGCAGTACCTAGCCGTCATACGGCTTTACCTGCGCGATGGTTTTGACGGTGTCACTACAGGGATGTTTTCACTGGGAAATTTGTTGGGACAGGGGTTTTTATAGTAATTGTAGGTAGGGATTGGTTCGCAAGTGAGCTGTGCGCGAATTTTACGCGCTAATTCCTACCAGGGTTCTGGCCGTCAGTCACTCGCTGAGAGGTGAACTGAACTGGTGATTCGCTCTGTTTTGAGTACAGATTGCATTTTCGCCTTTCCCATCTTGGATTAGATCGCCGGACTTAAGATGTCCTTCGGCAATCTTTTGGATGGTAGTCGGCGCGGCTGTCTCTGGTCGTATTGGCCCAGGGTGTTCACCAGAGGGTTGGGGTGGTTCTGGAGTTTATTGTACATTGTTCGAGCGCGAGTTTTGATCACGTCGACAATGTACGGGATACCGGAATGTTCGTGTAGGATATGGGCAGGAAATCTTCGGCCTGTATCATAGATCATCCTTAGTGCCCGGTTCTGCAACGTCTGGAGTCTGATGAAGGTGGACCTTGCCACCACTCCCCAGATCTCACATCCGTACAGGACCAGAGGCGGGACGATCGCTCGATACAGCCGAAGCTTCAGGCGTAGGGGCATGGTTTGGGAACTGAGGATGGGGTACAACTGCCGCAGGACAGCGTGGCCTTGAAGTACTTTGCCCCTGACGTGATGTCTATACGTCAGCCGCCGGTCCAGCGTGACCCCGAGATACTTCGCCGTAGTGACCCAGGGGATCCGACGGCGCCGAAGCACGAGGTCCAGCGGGAGCCGGTTGGCTATCGTATTAGCCAGGAGAATCGCAGAGCTTTTCTCCGGGTTAATAGACATACGCCAGTTCTCGCACCATCTATTGATGGCAC
Source organism: Tenodera sinensis (assembly GCA_030765045.1). NCBI lineage: Eukaryota > Metazoa > Arthropoda > Insecta > Mantodea > Mantidae > Tenodera > Tenodera sinensis. The sequence continues at coordinate 141,964 of JAUKNM010000031.1, read as the reverse complement.
AGAGGTGGGCTTGCACTTGTCGGTAACTGTAGCGCGGGTTCTTGTTAGTAGCGAAGATCATGAGATCGTCCGCATACTGACAGATGTGTGTGTTGGGGTGCGTCGGGAGATCGGCCATGTAAGCTGCGAAGAGTGCCGGTGACAGTACACTGCCCTCGGGGACTCCTGCGCCAATGGGCCTCTCTCTGGAGAATGATCCCTCCACCTTCACCCGGAAGCTACGTTCCTGTAGGAAACTAGCCACCAAGTAAATGTATGGAGGGGGGATTTCCTGCTGTATGAGCTTGTAGACAAGCCCCTCATGCCAAGTGGTAGAAAATGCCTTTTCCACGTCGAGCAACACTGCCACCGTTTTAGCTCTCTCCTGGTAAGCCAGGGAAGCTTTCTCGGCTACACGCAGTAGTTGTTCAGTCGTGGAATGACCAGAACGAAAACCAAACTGGTGTTCCGGTAGGAGACCTTTTTCCTCCAAAAGAGGTCCGAGGCGGGACAGGAACAGTTTCTCGAACACTTTCGAGACAACTGGTAGGAGGCTGATGGAACGGTAACTGGATGGAAAAACCGGATTCTTTCCCCGCTTCAAAACGCATACCACACGCGCCTGTTTCCAGACAGCTGGAAAGTGGCACATGCTGAGGCATGCGTTGTAAATGCGGGTCAAGTGCATCACGGCTCTATGGGGTAGGTGCTGGAGCATTTCCGCTGTTACACGGTCCTGCCCAGGGGCTTTACTAGGTTTTAGGTGCCGGATGGTGTTAGTTACCTCGCGAGGGGTAACTACCGGGATGTGGAACTCCTCGTGGCCCGCGGGTCGGACTTCTAGGAAGTCTTCTACCGCTTGTTCCACGAGGTCAGTATGGTCATCGTTCTGAGGATCTACCCTAGGCTGGAACTGAGTCTCCAGATAGTCTGCTAGTGCCTCTGCTTTTTCCCTCGGTTCAAAGACAAGTCTTCCCCGAGGGCTGTGCACTGGATGCTGGTGTGCAGATTTGTCTTTCCTCAAGGCTCGGACGATGCGCCACGGTTTCCTCTCTTGGAGGTTTACGCGACGCATTGTTTCGTCCCAAGCTGCTTGCCTGTGTTTTCTTAGGAGTCGTCTCACCAGGGATTTGAACCTCTGGTGTATTACTCCTATCCTAGGATGTCGGAATCTCTGCCATAGCCGTCTGACAGCATTCTTTGCTTGAATGAGGCGTTTTAGTGGGACAGGGATAGATGTCGGGTTTGGTACTTCGGTAGGAATGCGATGCGTGTGAGCACGCACCGCGTTTAGGACAGAGGTAGAAAACCCCGTGGCTGCCTCCTCGAGAGCCTCTATCGAGTCTATTCGAGGATTTGCTTCCACAGAGTTTTGAAGGGCTAGGACGGCTGCATCCCAGTCGACTTCATCCACCCAGTCCGGCACTCCCAGGGCTGTAAGATTAACGTCTGCATCCACCACAACAGGGTTGTGGTCGGAGTCCAGATCGTTAATCACAGAGAGGTCCAAGTGAAATGGTATGTTTTTGGTGACCATGAAATCGATGATATCCGCGGCGCCGCGTGCCGGGTAGTAGGTTGGACCTCTCGGCCCGTGCGCGTGAAGGGCGGGGTTCCCGCTAATGAGACGGTACAATCCCCGGCCCTTAACGTTCTGGGTGCGGCTGTGCCAGCTTGGGTGTTTTGCGTTGAAGTCGCCTGCAATGCAAACCCTGTGGTGTAGGTTCAGGAGTGCCGTGATGTCCGCTTCATAGAAGTGACCATCCGGCGGGTCGTATACCGCCACAAGCACCAGATCGTTCCCGCCCAAGGATAGCCTTATGGCGGTTGCTTCCAGGTGTTGTAGCGGAGGAATGGTAACAGGAGTGTGGGTGAGATGGTTCTTTATGAAAATGGCAGTACCACCGCCCTGTCGGCCGACCCGATCAGACCGATGAGCGGCGTAACTTGGCAGGTTAAACTGTACACCAGCGTGCAAGTGCGTTTCGCAGACCATCAGGATATCAATCCCATGGCTGTCCACGAACTCCAGCAGGCCAGGTCTCTGGTCTCTAACTCCATTTGCGTTCCAGAACGCAGCTCGAAATGAACGCACAGTTCTATGCGCCATTACGAACTTATGGAGTTAGAATAGAGGTCCTTAGCCGTTTGAAGCACCGTGAGATGCTTCTGCACAGCGGAAATCCCGGGGTTGATGATGGTTTCCCTGCAGCGTCGTAGGATTGGGAGGGAACGCTGAACTAAGTCGGCGAACCAGGTTGCCAACTCGATGAATTCAGCCATCTCCTCGGAAGCGAATGTGTCCCCTAAGGTTGGTTCTGGGATGTTTTGTAGAGGCACTGCTGCCTCGTGGTTGGTTGAGCCAGTCCGCTGGGACGGGCTAGCATTGGCTGTCTCTGCCGCTTGTTGATTGGATGACGCAGCTTTAGCTGTGGGTACTGGTGGTGGGGAGAGTTTTCCAACAGTTTTGTTGGAATCCTTCGCCACAGTAGGTTTTTCTGTGTTTTTCACCACAGAGGCTTTCTTCTTCCCCTTCTTGGGAGGACGTTTTTCTTTAGGAGCAGTGCTGGGTGTTGGAGCAGGTTTTGTGCTCACAACCTGGGGTGGGACACTTTCCGGGACTGGCGTTGTCATCGACTTGGCAACCTGGTCGCTAGGGGTTACTTCCGCGGCCTCGGCCTGTGCGAGAGCACCTTCGTGTCTCGCCAGGGCCGTGGCGAAAGAGACCCCTGTTCTGACTTCAGTGTCAGCCTTGCCCTGTTTGCCTTGCATTATCGCAAGTCTCCTAGGGCACCCGCGATAGATCCCTATGTGGGATCCATTGCAGTTGGCGCACCTTCTTTCTTCCTTTGGTACCGGGCAAGCCTTTACCAGGTGCTCGCCCGCACAACGGAGACACTTAAGAGTCCTCTCACAGGCAAAGCTTGAGTGGTGGAAACCCAGGCATTTATAGCACTGGGCTGGCCCCTCCCTGCCGTGGTAAGGCTCAATCGTGACCCGTGTATAGTACAGGCAAGTCACCTCGTCAATCTTAGGGGTTCCCTCCCCTTGTTTTTCTACGGTTACTAGGAATAGAGGTAGGGGTACCTTTGTGGGTTTCCCCTCTTTCACCTTTGTAGTGGTGAGTTGCACCACGGACCGCGGTTCGATTCCGTGTTCGTCCTTCAGGCCGGCACAGATATCCTGGGGGTCTGTCTCCGAATCGAGACCTCTAATTACCCTGCGGACCACGTGGGGTCGCTGTAGTGAATACGTGTGGAATTTTATTCCACTCGCTTTCAGCACTTCCTTTGCGGCCGCATGGTCTCCAGAGGAAGTGGTTCGGATGACAACACGCCCTGGGTGTCGTGTTGTCTGAAATACCGCCTTTAACTTTCCCCTGAGTTCCTTCATCACTTTGATGTGATTAGGGAAGGGGTCAGACACAATTGGCGGAATTTTTCCCGCCTTTTGTGCGGCTTGGTGCTGGGGGGACGCTGCAGGTCCCGATGAAGGAGAAGGTCGTTCTGGGCTCGAACCAGAGGACCTTTTCCTGCGGCTTTGTACCACTACAAAGCCATCGTCGTCCGGCAGTGCTGGAGTTGGGTTGACAGGAGCTGGTGGTGTTATGGGGGCGACAGTCCCTTGATTAACAAGGCCCACGGCCTTCTTCACCTTCGGCCTACTCTTGGCCCTAGTAAGTGCCTTGGCTTTCGCCTTGGCGATGCTCACTCGGGGACCGGGTGAGGGGTTCGAGGTTGAGGGTTTCGGGGGTGTCAATACCATGTCAGGTCTTACCTGCTTGCTGGTACTCGGTGTTTGTGTCAGAGTCGGTGCAGGTGCCATTCGGCTCCCCACAGAGGGCCAGACGCCTTGCGGCGCGCCTATTGGGGTTCCAGTGAACCCCGGGTCCAGACCTGAGTCCAGACCCTTGGCTACAACCTTGTGGGGCTGCGGTCTCGTTGGTCTGTCAGTCGGTACCGAGTCTCCTCCGTCCGACATCTTTTCCTGGTTGGCCCGTGAAAGCGCTCGGCGAGCCTCCTTCACTAGACAGGCCAGTAGAGGGCCCAAGCCCGGTTCTGTGTTAGGACAGCTCCGGGAAAGCTGCCTCGGTGGGTTCTCTTCTCTCTTCTTCAGATTGGAGTGCCCTAAAATCTGCTTGCCAGATCTCTTATAGGACACTCCTCGACGAACTAGCGGCGCCCGGCCTGGCTATTACACTGTATGTAGTAGGCGGTGCGTAGTAGCAACTCCTCCTGCGTCGTTTTCCGCTCCCTGAGGAGAGGTCCTGCTGTGCCGTCACGGTTTTCCACCAGTGGTCCAAAGTAGACGTGTACGAGGCGAGTACCATTCGACGATGTGTGCCATGTGGTCCCAGTGCGTCTGCTGGCCCTCTCTATTTCAGCTCGCAATCGTCGTGTAATGGTCCGACTGTCCAGCGCAAGATATCGGTGGTGCCATCTACTCTATTGAGCTTAACTATTGTACACTAGCGCCGCTGTAGCGTACGCTTCAACTTACATGCTAATAGTGGTATATTCATGTGTGAGTCTAATTAGGATTTTTAGCGCTGCGGTAGCGCGCGTCTGAAAGTTGTCCTCGCTTGGGGAACTTATTTGTTTGTAGTGGTGTTGCCACTACACTAACCTACAGTGCTCATCCTTTGTTAACTTACAAAAGGTTACAGCGAAAATGTTATACTGGTGCTCGTATTAGCTATTAAATTAATGACTTATTTAACCTAAGGTTAAGACCAGCTGAATCCGGTATACCTTATCACAGATGAAATATAAAGTATTCACGTACCACTTGCATTTGTCTTTCTTTAGTATTGTGTGTTAGGGAAAAGTACAGTAATAAGGCACGGTTTTTTTCCAAAGCTGATGATTCCACAAAAGTGGAATGTCACGTATTTGCACGCTGTCTGCAGCAATTTCCTCTCGCGGATAGGTTCGCATCTTTCACGGCACGCTGCCATTTGCTCGTCGAAGTGATACATATAGTTTATTTGCTTCTACTTGGAACTTAAAGTGAAAGTGGTGTAGTATGTTTACGCTCTCTTAGCCTGAAGATGTCATCTACTTGTGATATTTCTGGATCTCGTATTATATATATTGTATACTCTATATGTTGTATAGAGTATGTAAACTTATGTGATAAATGCTTTACTTTCTAGACAGTATCATTTACACGCTTTAAAACGGTATTGTTAAGTAGTTAAGTCAGGAGCTGAATCTGAAGCTAGCGAAAACAAATTGTTAAAAAATTGAACCGAACGAAGTGGTTCCGGGATAACGTGTGAGGCTTGCATTCGAAAGATCCTGGGTTCGAGTGCCAGCTACCGCCCACTCTGAACATGATATTTCTTGGTTTTCCCTGGTCGGAAGGCGAAGGCTGGGATAGTTCCTCTTCTGCCATGATGTTCATGTTCGTTATTCGCTTTATTATCTGTTTCTGTGTTAAAGAACCAGGTGAGGGCGTTTAGACTGTTGCGGCTGGGCGGTGTTGGTGTGCTTGGGCAAGGTTTTTGTCCACCGTCGGTCGAACTGCTGGCGGATCCGCCCTCTGTGAGCGGTTTCCCCCCGGGGTCTCGAGGCTTCTGGGCAGACTTCAAGGGCGTCTGACACGTTTAACTGGAATCGTTAGGGACTCAGTCCACGTTTGTGCACGTCATCTGGCGGATCTGGTAGCTCTTCGGCTATAACGCTCATCCCCCTACCTGGTGCTGCGTTCGAAGCACAAAGAGCCACACTAACCCGCGTGCGGGGCTACGCCCCCGTTTGGGATATCTTTCCGTGATATGTGACTTTACGTTTTAGTCATAAATTTAGGGAGAAATATGCATGTAATATGTAATATGTAATATGTAATCTCGAAGTAACAATATCTTATCCTTAAATTAAGGCTGCCGTTAAAACAAAAGGTAGCAAAAACATTATGCACTAGTTACATTTTCCCAGCTTACTGTGTTTTCTTTCTTTCTCTCTCTCTCTTTCTCTTTTTATTCTTTTAATTTGCTTTTGCTTTTTATACGCTAAGTTTCTCTCTGGGCTTATTAAACATCTTACCTTTGGAAATATTAGCTTTGTGTTAATAGTTCATTTCCGATCTGCAATTCTCATTATATTACAGCATCTTTCCTGGAATGGAAACATTTCTGTCGTTTAATAACTAGCTCTAATTACATGCCAAAGGGTTGTAAAATGTTACAGTTTACTGGCACTTATTCCATGAGAAAACCTGATGAATGGTAGGGAGGATGCCATCTGCTCGGGAGTTAAAAGGTGCATAGGGAGGCTGATGGTCGGAAAACAAAAAGATAACAAGAGCACGTTTTCCGCTCTGCTTCACATATGGAAGGCAGACGGTGTAGCTGTAGGCGGCTGTATGCTTACAATAAGGAGTAGGTACTTGTTATTTTAAAAGCATGTCATCGCGAGGTAACGTTTTCTCAATATTTTCCGCCTCCGGGCACAAATTGCAAGCATGAAACGCTAACAAGTAGTTTCTCGCAGAGGTTAACGATATCCAAGATGGCGCATCTAATACGTTCTGAAAAATAGGAAGCTGTCTGCAATTGCGTAAGCATAAACATCCATAAGGACTGCATTAAATCTCAATATGAAATTCAAGCATTCAAAAACTGTTCGTTTAAGAGATTCTACTGTCTCATTGGTAAGTTTCGACCTTCTTGATTGCAAGGAAAATAGAAATATACTAAAATCCATACAACTAAATAAAAAGCAGGTATACGGCTAAAATTCAGTCCATAATTGAATCAGTATTCTTACATATGATTCAACAACTTTAATATTCTCAAACATATAAGAATAAGATCAAAATGGAATCTTTCCATGAAAGGATAAAGCCCTTGTGGAGAAAAGTGATTCGCTCTCCAGAATATGGCATAAAATATTCGTCTGTACACCTAAAAGAAGAAGTAAGATTTCTCTGAAGATGCTGAAATGTAAGACCCAAATAGGGCATTGTCTTTCCAAATTGAAGATGACGACGACGATGACGACGACGATGATGATGATGATGATGCTGATTTGCGTTTAAGTTGTCTTTAACACTTTACTATCGATAGTCGTATTGCTTAAGCTACTATGAATATATTATTTTGCTGGTATCGCAACATTTTCACTTTCTTTCCGGCGTAGTAACAGTGAGTAGAGGACATTTGTTGTATTCCAGCAAAAAATTCAATTTTACTTGAAATACATGTTTTGAAACTCCCTGAATCCAAATAGCAATATTGATAGGTCTTTATATGTGTGCGCGTGCAAGGCATGACTGAACAGTGTAACTCAAAAACCAAAGGTTTGATTAAATACTGAACTGAATATTTAATGTTATCCATCTTTGAAGAATGCGACGCAAATATTAAAATAAATATCCCCCATCCCAAACTACCCAAACTACAAGGAAAAGTTTCTAAAGTTTCGATTTTTTCAAGGGGATAGTCTAAGATTTTGATTGAATTGTCATGTTTATGATATTTTCATGAAAATGCACACAGATTCACACTTCCAAACTCCGGAAGGGATAAGGAATAACCTTGATGGAAAAGAATTCCCACCCCAGCTCGGAAGCGAGCCCAGGACTCCTACATCAGGCAGGTGATCCACCGACTGAGCTACGAGGTCAGCATTCCAGTAATTAATAAATTTCTCAAATAACTCGTTCTTTCTTTTCCTGGTCATGCAAGGAGAACGTCATTTCAGAGTTATTACATAGTGATCAGCTCTTAAAGGATTTGACTATCACTAAAGCCTACTGTATTCACCTATTCCCATTGTACCTACAAGGTACTATGCAATAAGAACATTTCTACAAATGTTTATCCCGATTAACGTAAAGTTGATAAAAGAATAAGCTTCTTAAGAATAATTTGTTGAATTATGAGTGAGAAAGTCATGTGAATGTAACACATCAGATTCTTTCTCCATCCCACAGTGATGCAAGAAGAAAAATTATTGCATAAGAATATTGCAGATTACATAGCATAATACTTCAGGATAACAAGATGGCAAATCTATATAAAGAGCTACATTTCTGGTGCGGTTGCAAAATTTTGTGTCTAATGTTCTGGTACCTATTTATTAATTATTGTTGAAAGAGTAGTCATTTAGAGATATTCTAGTATAAGATTGATATCCGGTTAATTGGCTGCTAAGATTATTAATTCTATAAACAAGTGATAGGAAGATAGACAAATTATTGCAAAGAATAATTTCCATATATTAAAATCAATACATAATGTAAGAAGCACAAATTACCACTTTGTTCGGAGAAGTAGATCGGCAATTTAAGAGTTGAGGAACAGGCAACCAGAAATCACCGTTGCTAAGATAATTGGGGGTCCGATATGTGGAACTCGGTTACGTTCAGAATTCACAGACATAAATGCACGTAGGACAGTTCTGAAAACTAGACAGAGAAATTAAGTTCTGAGAATTTAGCAATTCAAAGTAAAATATGTTTTAGATACGATAGCAGCCTAAGATCTAGCAACATATAAGTAGGAGCTTTGGTGGAGTAAAGATAAGTAGCGGGGACTTATGTTGATGAATGAGCGTGTATTTCTGAACTTCGTGTATGTTTTCGTGTTTTACAATATTACAGAAGGTTTTACTATGATCACTTGCACTATTCAACATATTAAATTGTTGTGCAACTGTTTTCTAAATCAGTGAATTTAAGTAATGTCAGGGTGCTAAGCTCGGTGGGGTAATCAATTTTCCTCTAACACGTCACGTTCTTTAGATACAGAGCACTACTATAAATACAGTTGTGAAATATCAATCACACAATTACCATTTAAAATGCAGGCAAACATAAAATTCTAACTTAATTTGGTAATGACGTGCGAAAATTTATCTAACAGAAGCACAAAAATATAATTTTACCATAAAGTCATTCAATATACTTGATAACATTAGTTCATGATGTTTTTCCTTTGTATGAAATTTCATCAATCTCCATAAAAATAAACCAAAAATAATCCATAACTTTGATGGATACAGAGTTCCTACTAACATTGTTGCATAGTAAGAATGTTGTGGTGAATGCGTCCATCCTACTCGTCACTAATTGAATCCATATTTTTTTGGGGGGGGGGGGGGGGAAACGAAGCTGCGAATATAAAAAGCGAAGTTTTGGTGGCATTCTGCAACCAACGTTCTTATAGTTTTCCAATACACCACTCAAAATGGAAACATAGTTACCGCCTCTTCTGTTGCATAAACTTTTAAATCACAGCATACCTGCCATTAATGGTCTTTATATTTTATTGCCTTCAACGGGGAAGTCTTAGCTTCATATGTTTTTTCACGTTCTTACTATAAACCACAGTTACTAGTGGAAGTTTGTTATGATTGTGCAATGACACTGTCATAAAGCTGGTTTTGCTTGAGTCACCAAATAGTCACTATTCCTAGGGAAAATGATGGACACCCAGTGCCGTTACTAAACCACTTACATCTGTGCACAAACACATAGAATTGTGCATTGCAAAATAAAAAGGAAAACTATTACTCCTTGATATAAAAGCTTTAAACTTCATCCCTGGGGCTATAAATTCTATTGCTGCAACCTGATCCCAGCCACATAGTATGCAGAAAACTTTAAATCACGTACCAAATCTTTCAGTTCCTCCTGTACTTGGAGATGTGGTGATCCATCAGAAGACTTAAGAGGTGAACTCTTCTGCAGGTCCTGCATCTTAAAGTTGACCCTCATCAGGGTTGCCAACATTTAAAAGTAAAATTATCATACCGGCCAGTCAAAATTATAGATTTGGATTCAAAATTATCGTACATCATAAAGCAAACGCTACAACAATAAAAATATCAGTATAATACTTATGAAAATATAAGAGTACATAATAATGCTTATTATATCCACTTACAAGATTGATGACCTCAACAAATATTACAACTTTAGCACTTATGTTTCTCGCACTATTCATCTGAAAGTTCAGCTTGCTCAACCGTTGCAGCATTGCACAAATTTGTTGTTGAGATAAATCTTAACATCTTCTCGGTGACTTGCAGATTTTAAGATCTACCACGTTCTTTCATAAGTTGAGACGACAAAATGAGTTCATTTACCGTATCTAGTACCAATCTGTTCTAACTTTGGTTTTTATTAAACCCAGTTTAGAAAAAAATCTCTTTCACAAGAAGTGCTTCTGTGGGGCAAGGAAACCACTGACAATCCAAAGGTTGCTAGTTCTTTGAAATCAGTATTTCCACCAAGGTGACATGTGTTTAACAGCACTCCAAAAACTGTCAGGTTAAGGCATGTTCTTTATTTCACACGGAATATCACGTATTCCGAGTTTTCCCAATTGGTCATCAATATTTTGGACAGTGCCTTCTTCATTGAGATTATCAGACCTGGGCACACTGGCAATAAGAGGATAAAGGGTAGTAGGTTTAGTAGGGTTGGAAATGGTTGCTATGGGGTGGAGACAATGAGGACAAAAGTGGTGTCGTTATTTGTAATTAGTTTCACTTCGCTGGAGTGACAAACCAGTGAAAATGATATTTCGCCGATATTGAACTATCATACATTCAAATTATCGTACACCCCCATAATTACCGTACGGGTTGATAACCATCGTAAAAAAATTAAAATTATCGTATGCATCCATAATTATCGTACGAGTTGACAACCCTGACCCTCATCTTATGGCTCTGATACAGCGGATTGCACACAGATAGGAGCAAGCAACCTTCCCCCATGAGGTACAGTTTTCTACACTGAAGACACATCAGGATATTTTATTTTGTGCTTTGTTTAAATAGAATGCCTTGCAATACTTGTGAGCCAGAAATAACTATCATTGTGATGTTTTAACTCTATAGGAACAGAAAAGAGCATGGTTCGGTGCTTCCCTTTTATCCCTTCTGTTCAAGTAGCCTGCAGCTAATACATGCAATGTGGGGTGCAAAGCTTTTGTCACGATTACCAAGAATAAAAATACAGCTCACACGCATTCTTAATTAAATTTCCTATATCTTCCTCTGTGGTTTGAAGTGAATTTTCCTATAACAGAAGTTGTGGGAATGGTTCACACAGCCACGAGTTTCGCCAGTTGTCATTTCGGTGCTGTCGTCATAAAATACAAAAGCAGTCCTAGAACAATTCACAGTTGAACACACACAAAAGTAGCAATGCTCTTTTGCCAAGCAGGCTGGAGCACTAAGCTGCTTACAAATTAGCAGAATGACCATTGTTGGCCAATGCTGATGCCCATGTAAGGAACGCAAGTTCGTGTCATATAGAACCAACTTTTGGGATGTCCTCTTTGTAATTACGTATTGTCTAAATGATATATGAACAGGAAACCTTATGTCAAAACAAAACAGAAAATTAAGAATACCCTAAAACTCAAAAGTAATTAAAGACCTAACGTGATACAGCAGCTCTAAAGGCATATTTAGATTCTACGTCAAAAAATCTGATACAGTGTTGCCCTCACATTACTTTCTCTATTACTGTACAAGCTATTCTTACAAACACTAAAAACTATTTGAAAACTCAAGCCAATAGCAAGGAAAGTGTCGAAAATGGTTTTCTCCACAAAAAACTGTATTTGACACAAATTGTGTGCTTTGATAACATGCACAGTTTTGTGTACTAAGATTTTCTGTATCGCTTACGGTTTACTAGTTATGTAGAAAGCATCCAGAATGAAGAGCTCTTCAGGAGCTATTCCAAAAAAATGCAAGATATATATTTCATTTCTTACGAAAATGTCTTAAATATATGCAATTTTAATCATAATTATCATCGTCGAAATATTTTAAAAATGGTCCCTGTAAATAATAGTTTGGAATCTGAAATTTTTTTAAACTTTTAGTGTCGCATCCTTAAGAAATGCTAAACTTAAATACCAGGTTTGGCTTTTAACTGACCTTTCTTTCAGAGACAGAGACAGATAGACAGACATACACACACAAACACACATCTTTTTCTAAAAATGTCTTTTGGAATTCAGGGGGCCTTAAAACAGGTATTTCCGGTAAAATTTCGGCATCAAATTTTTGGGTGGAATACAATCATTCCCCTACTTAGAATACAAGGTTGAGAAAGTAAAAATACACAAGGATTAATGTATCACATCCCAGATGCAAACTGGCTCTTAACTAGTCTTATCGGCAATCCATAGCACCTAAAGACCACATTTGGATTATACGTACCTACTTAGCCGTCTCCACAAGGCAGCCTTCAACTTAACATTTCAACGACTCATGACAACTTAATTTTTTCATTTTATTACGGAAACCGTTATTTTAAACCGCAAAAGTAGTAATACGTCAGAAATTAGGAGATATAATGCTTCAATAGTTACACTTTCTCGTGCCAAGAGTCAGAAGTCTTTAATTCTACGTCCTCAAATAGTCAACAACTTGCTTCAAGTACCACTTTATTATTCTCACTAAAGGTTATCAGCCAATCTAACTCATGTTTCAATGAAAAAACCACTAAAGCTATTAATAGTGAAGCAAATTAATTCTACCAATATAACAAATATATAGAAACTATAGGCTTTACTTGTCTTATGTACATGAAGCAAGTTTTTGAATAATTAATCACGTAATTATTAATTATTCAACAACGTGCACCATATACATATATGTATATAAGAAAAATGAAGCCTATAGTTTCTATATATTTGTTGTATTAGTAGAATTAACTGATATCTATTCTCACACTCGCCACGCATACCTCGGGAAAAATATCCCATAGCTCACACAGTAGCAGCCGAAGACATTAGAGCACATAAAGTACAAACTTGTTGGAGGAGGTAGCAAAGAAGTTAAAAAGAGAATGAGAAATAGCTAGAAAAGAATTAGATGAACGTAGAAGTAGACATGAAGAAGCAGAAAGAAAAGATTGGAGACAGGCTAGAGGCGTAGAAGGAATGGGTGATCAAGTCTAATTAAAGAAATTAAAGGCGTGTTGGAAAATGTAAAAATAGGTGTGAATGTATAAAATTCTGCTTGTGGTGATATAAGTGAATCAACAGCAAGAGACGAAGTAATGCAAAATGTTATCAGCGGCCATCCCATTGCTGAATATGGTTGCCTTCAAACATTGAACCTAGACATGTCAATGGGCATAGAAATGAAGGCCAGAACCACAAACTTACAGAAGTTGCAGTAGTATTTCACAGGGAAAAGTATACCGGAGGAGTATGAGATGTCGAGTGTTAGGAAATGTTTTGCAGGAAATGCAGTAACTTGCCTGGACATAACCATAGAGAACTACAACTCTTGCGTATACGCATTTTCTAAGGTCCTTTTGCAAAATTGCAAACATGCGATCTGCTGGTAAGAAGGAATGGTTTCTCACGGGAAATATACATATTTCCTTCAGATACTCTAGAGACGTTTTCAAAAGCCACCAATAGTGTTTGTGGACCACGTGGGCATTTCTATTTTGGTCAGCGCAATAGTGTGCGGAAAGGAGCCTTCATTTGGATAATCTGTCTTCAAATTGCTATTTGCTTAGAAAATTTGCTAACGCAGAAGTCACTTCAGTAGCTCCACTGCCTGGTTGGTTTGCAGTCAATCAAATGCTGCTGATTTATTCTAGATATCACTGATGCGTAGAGCCTAGAATGATAATTGGCGAGCATAATAGGCTTCGCCGAGTGGTTAGACCACTCGCCTACCAACTAGGCGGCCCGGGTTCGATCCCAAGAAATTTGTGGTGGACGAAACAGCGTCTGGGTGGGTTTACTCCGGGTTCTGCGGCTTCCTCCGCCACTCATTCCACCAAGTGCTGCATAATCACCATTTCATTAATCGATTTCGCCTGCGTTTCATATCATCCTCTTCCTCACTGTCATACCTGGTGCTTCGCTGACCACCCGCTTTCAGGTCTTCACTCTGTCTAGTCCATAGGTTCATCTGCTCCGCGACAGGTGCCTGAACCTAGGCACTGGCTTGTAAGTCCTAGGGGATGCAAGTCCTGCATAAGGGGAGGGTAATCAGGCAAAGAAAAAGAAGAACAGGTTTCGCCTATAGCAAGGTTGCGCCCGCTGCAAATCGAACTATAAAGACATGGTAGATGAGTCTCTTTATCTCATTTTGTGGAATACCCTTGCTTTCAACTTATGCACAGAGGGTTCAATTTGTAACCCATTCTTTCTATGGGAATTTTCATATTTTGCCCTACTGCACTAACTGCAAACATTTACAGCTGGTTCACCGGAATCCAAGTTAAATTTATTAGAAAAAAATGCTGTGGAAATATCACTTCTTTACTTTTAGTGATTCAGCTACACTAGCGTTGAACATTTTAAATAACTTATTCACATTTAACTGTAAAGGGCCAATACCAAAATGAGCTCGAAAGAACTTGGAACAAAGCGGAATGTTTCCGTTGTTCATTCCAACAAAGTTAATCTGAATCGTCTATCTGAATATCTTGGTGTATACCTTTTGGGAGATAATACAGCATCAGTGATGCCAGAAGCTCATCTCGTTGTTCCTGTAGTTATACGTTAATTTTCTTGTTCTGGTAAGGTAATATGCAGAAGTGGTGCATCATTCAAATCTCTGTGTGTACACGGAGATTTGAATTCCAGTGTGCTAGGATTTTTTTCAGAATATCTGAAACACACCAAAGAAGGATATGGTAAGAACTATACTAAGCTCAAAGTAGCTCTGAATACATTCCAGAGCAAGTGCTTTTGTTAAAATAATATTGGCAATAATTATTCTTATTTTAAATTTTAAATAGTATTTACCTTTCCTCTTGTTCCCTTTTCCTTTCTGTCATACTCTTTTGCCTCTTTTTGGAACTACAGAACGCTCACCTCCAACCACACTTTCTTCCATATTCATTAACACAGCTGCATGAACTGCTTACAAAGTTCAACATAATAGCAAGACAGCTGTGGACAGTGTATGTATAGCAGGCTCACAAGGGCTTAAGCATGATCCAGAATGTTAAATGGTTCTAACTCGCTTCAAACTAATGTTCGATCGCGAGTGAAATTATTGCGTCTTGAAACGATGCTCCTCATTGGTTTTCTATCTCAAATAAAAGCAATTTCAGCTCTATTCCTTGTTCTTTTACGATAAATAAACCGATTGACTCCTATACAAAGCTATATCTATCTTATACCATATTTACCAAATAAAATTTAATTATTTATATTGAGGTACAATGCATAAATAATATTTTGCTTCAAAGTATGCGCCTACTTTATGTTGTTGCTGGAATACACATAGACATTGGACCTTGCTGTTGCAGCATTACATAGTTCGAAGAACTATAGTTATTTTGTAGACCGCGACATATATTATTGATTGATATACTCTATCCCCATATTTATATCTGTAAACATTATCATACAAGTGGGTATTGTAAAGATCCTGATATACCAATTTAATCCCTAGAACTGAGCAACATGCCTTAATTACTTGTCTTTCGGCATTTTGACATTCCGGAGCGCAAGACATTAAGGCGATTTATGAGCTTGAGCGAGATCTATGGATCGCGAAATTCCGGAGTTTAAATTATAACGAGGAAGAGTAGAAATTCAGAACGTGGCACAGCTGTAAAAGTTGAAAACCAGCCTTCTATGGAATTGATGAATGTGTTTCGCTGGAGGAAGCTGGAAGATGGACGTGCAGCATACAACAAAACCTGCCTAACCTGATTTATGCACTAGACAAGATAGTGTAGGTTTCAAGATGAATGGTTAATATAAAACCTGAAAGCAATACTGCTGCTTAATTCTGCTTTAGGTTTCTCTAAGTTTTGCATTCTTATGCTACTTTTACATTATTATTTTCTCTTCTGGATTTATGTACATCTCCAAGAGTCAGCTTTTTTCTCCAGTTTCTCTAGTTTGGCTATTTCTTAGAAGCACTGCCTTAATCATTAATTAATTTCATGTCTTTATTTTTTATTACTTTTTGGTTTTGCTAAATTTCGATTTCAATTTCACAGTGTGCTGCTTAAAACTAATGTTAACAAATTTGCTTATGAATTATTTACAACTTTCATAACCTTGTCCTTCACATCAAGCATATATGCCTTAATAATCTGCAAACACAATTGCACCCACAACTTAAGTTATCAAGAATAAGGTAGTTCTGATTATGTCCTATAAGCACAAAGGATTTACTTATGCCGTCGATCCATTCGTTTTCCACTATTGCCATATTTTAGCTCGTATTCGTTGGATTTGTCACTAGTGCACGAGTTTGCCCAGCGGCAATTCTGAAATTTTATTTATGACTGAATTGGTTATTAAGTAGTCGGTAACATAAGCAAAAATACATTCACACAGAGACGGTGGGCTAGATTTTGTGCTAGATCTGATTTTTGGGGGAGAAGTAGTGTTTGTTTCATTTTACTTACACTACTCCCATTAAAAATCGATCCAACTATGCCGGGAATCAAACCCGAGTCACCTTCCACAGCAGGCAGGTTCCCTACCAACTGAGCAATAGGACCAGTCAAATGAGAATTTTGATTAGAAAAACAGAGTATGCGAGCTCAGATTATTCACATATATGTCATAGAAAGTAAATAAGTAACGATGAAACATTAGTGATAAAAAGGGATTAGTGAATAAAGCATCTTATAAGTCCACTCACATTCTTTTCTCTACTCATTCTTATACAAATATTCTTTGAACACCTATTCGTCTGTCTACTTCATGTTAAATTGAGATAAACGTTTGTAGAAATTGAGCTAACAACGTACGTTTCAACACACCTCTGTGCTGTTATCAAGGTTTGTAGAAATTGTTTTACTACATATTTCCTTATACATAGGTACAGTTTGTCTAAAACGTCGTGACACTGCGTATGCGCGAGTGAGGAGAAATGCGGAGAAGTGGTGAGAGTGGTGGGGGGAGTAAGTGACTAGAAGGTTATCAGAACTTGGAGGCAACCAAGTATACAAAGCATGAACTTATCACTCTCGCGACAGTTGGAAGACTGACCCTCACTTCTCTTTTATGCAAGTGGACTGCTCAGTGCTATTACGCATCTTCGATTCGGGAGTGGGGGACGTTTTGGACAAGCTGTACAGTGGAATAGGGGAATACAGTAAACCTAAGCGACATTCAAATCTTTTAAGAGCTGGTCTCTATATATTGGCACTGGCATCCCATTTTCATTGCGTGGCCAGAACATAAAAACTATAGCTAGTGCATAAATGACTTCATATTTGAGAAACCTTTAAGTATTGGAAAATTCAAAAGAAATTGAAGAATGAAAAATGATTATCCCCACAAAAATATTTGGCATAAATCTACGTTTTTTGTGTAGTAAGATTTTGCCAATTAGGCAAGTCACCCAGAAGGAAGTGCACTTCAGAGGCTATTCCCAGTGAATTCAAGATAAATATTTCATTTGTCATAAATATAACTTAAACATATGGTATTTTAATCAGAATTGTTAGACTCATTTTTGAGAAAATGTTCCAAAATGCTCTATGTAAAGTTTAGTTTGGGGTGTCGCATTGGAAAATACTGAACTTATATACCAAGTGGAATATTTAACCAATTTTTTAGTTTTGAGTTAAGCTATTCAGACATCCGCTTGCGCGTGCATTCACACACACACATACACACACACACACACACACACACACACACACACACACACACACACACACCGACATTTTTCTAAAAATGACCTTTTTAGAATCAGGAATTCAGGGGTCCCTGTCAAATTTTTGGGTGGAGTGCAATAATTTCTCTACATAGTATATGTAGTAGCGAAAATAAGAAGATTAACATTGTACTCTGATTCTTCTTTTAACTTAGTTACGCTAGTATTGTAATATTTCTCTCTTTGAAATTAACATGCAAAGGTTATTACAGAACTAATGATGTTCCATGTTAAGTACGAATGTCCAATGGCTTGAATTCCTTACTCTAATCTTCCTACTTTATTTTTATTGGCAATACTTTTCTTATTTATAACATTTCAAAAGGGGGAAAAAAAAAAAGAAAAAGAAAAAAAAAAAGAAAAAAAAACCCATTCGGAGTTGTTTGAAAATCATGTTCACTCTCATATTTTAAACACCATTTAAGCGTTTATCTGTTTAAATTACATATACATATACGAGATCCTAATTGTCATTATGATTATACCAGGGGTAGTTAAGCGGACCCGCCGTAGCCGAGTGGTTAGTCATTCGTTTCTCACCAAAGCGGCTCGGGTTCGATCCCAGGCAAACGCATGTGGGATTCGTGGTGGACGAAGCGGAGCTGGGACAGGTTTCCTCCGGGTTCTCCGGTTTCCCCCGCCATCTCATTCCACCAGTACTCCATCTTCATTCCATATATCATCAGTGTCACCGCCTGCGGTGCCCGGTGTCGGTAAATTGCCTCCCCAGGTATAAAAAGAACGTAAATTGCCTCCTGTTTACTTGAACTCTATAGCGTAAATTTCCTCCCTCATTCATCTGGGTATTTTTCCTTCACTTCCAGTCCACCACTGTTAACTGAAGTGTTTCGAGCGATACATGAATATCCCACAAAGTTAAAAATGGCTTCTTAAACAAGTTCTTAGTGGTTAATAATCATAAACCACAATTTTCCTTTGCATTTGCAGACTTACGACTGTCAGTAATCCAAGATGCAAATTACCTACTGGTATGGGTAAAAATGTGGTGAAAAACATAAAACTTAAAGTATTAAAACACGCGTCATTCTTTAAACTGGTAGGAATTTACACTTAACAGACCTTAAAAACTGAAGTCTAATAATAATTCCTTGCCGAAATGGTAATATTTTATTTTGCAAAAATATTTCTTTCGTAAGAGCATGCTTATTTCGTTTGCCTACGCTTCTGAGCAGTACATAAGTGTCGCTTTGTATTTCCTTCAACACTCCAGTCAAGATATAAATATTTGCATGCCTGGCATTGAAAAGACTTGATTTTTCTGTGGAAAGATTCGCAGTTGCTGGTGGTGCGTCTAATTGATTATGATAGTTCAGCCCACATCATAGGAGCGAAGTTGGCGTCTTCTGATACGTTGTTATCCAGAATGTAATCGGTGAATTCTTTTATTCTTTCATCTTCTGATTGAAATGCCATTATATCTACGAAGCATTCACCAACATCTTCAGGTTGCAGCAATGGAAATCCAAAGAATAACCTAAGAAATTAACTTCTTTCTCCTTCTTCATACACAGCACTTGGTTCCAAAGCTTGAATTTTTCTGTACCAACTCTGACCTAGATGAAATCTACACCCCTTTATGTCTATTTCGGGCCACACTGTTTTCACGGCTTTGTGGATTGCCGTTTCAAAATCTACGTATACACGTGAGCAGTGCAGATTTAAATTGTTTGTTACATTCTTTAACGATGTGCCTAAATGCTTCAGTGTAGTTTTCGGGGAGCAATAAGAAAAAGAGAGGGATGTTTATATCGTTATGCGCTCCATGTACTGTGAATAGCTGATGGAACAGTTTAGGCAAACTTTTAAGAGTTCCATCTTCGTATAAAGCTTCGGTTCTGCATACAATATCCAAATTTGATTCAGTCGAAAAATCTAAAATATTATTTGTTTTGTCATTCACTAACAGAAATTATTTTCCTCTGTTTGACTTAATGTCCATCGATGCTATGAATTCATGAACTTCCTTAAAAGGATTGGGTGATTTAGATAGAACAGAATCTCTGACGTTTGTATATTTCGTTTAATTAGTTTAACATTGTGATGCAGTATTATTAATTATGGTAGGCGTTGTGTTGGAATGTTTTGTTTCCCATTGTTTGATTGTTTGCATTATATCGTTTGCAGTTGGCCTAGTGCGATTATCTTTTGTCTTCATTGAAAATGTTATATATATTAACGAATAAAATTGTGATAATAAATACACTAATATTATTTCAATTGTGGCCTCCAGAGCAAAGAAGACTATCTCATTAGAAAGACTAAAAGTCAATACATCGACGTAACATATAATTTTCACGGGGGTCGCGTCTCAAGGAAAATTATTAGCTGTAAATTGTGAACATACTTCATACCCGTACCACGACCGAGATAGGAAAGAAAGAGTCATCGCAGTTCATCGAAAGAGTTAGCCGGATCTTTTATACGAGAAAAGAATTCATCATACCGACCCTTCAAAGTGACGACGAGCAGAAGATTCCCTTCATACTGGTGTCGGGAGATACCAGCCGGAAGAGACTCCTTCATACTGGCGCCCAGACGTGCGACGGCTCGAATACAGGCGTATAGAGTAAAAATATGTACCTGGACAAAGAGTGAAAAGAAGACATTTTGACGGAGTATCCTTTTTCTTGTGCTCCAGAATTCAAGTAAGACTAGTACTAATTTATGATACTACGCAATAAGAAAATTGTACAGAAGATGGAAAAAGTTGAGAAAGTTAATGATAGTGTAGAGAGGGAAGTGAGTGATAAGTTATCAGTAGAAGGTAGAAAGAATGTAGTATGTAAGGAATCTGAAATAGGATTGAAAGAAATATTGGAAGCGATGAACAAAAATACAGCAGATATAAAAGCAGATTTAAAAGCAGATTTTGTTAGAAATGTAACAGAACTAAAAGCAGATGTAGCAAAACTAAGAGAGGATAGTGTTAGAAATGTAACAGAACTAAAAGCAGATGTAGCAGATTTGAAGGAGGATAATGCCAGAAATATAAATAAATTGTCACAAGAAATTGAATTATGTAAGAAGGAATGTACAGAAAGAATTGAATCAAGTAACAATGATATAGCTAAATTAGGTGAGTTAGTAAGCGTGATAAAATTAGGACAGGAATCAAACACAGTAGAAATAGCTAGGCTAGGAGAATTGATAAATGAAGTTAAGTTAGGACAGGAGAAGACAGTGGTAGAAATGAAAGCTGAATTAAGTAAAGAATTTGATGAAAAACTAGCAGAACAGAATGCAAAAATTGCAAAGGTAGGAGATGAATTGAGAACAGAGATAGTCGTGGTAGAACAGAGTTGTAAAATGTATCAAGATGGAATTAGGTCAAAACAAACTGACATTGATGTAAAAATTGATAGTTTAGAAAATATTGTAAAGGGTATAAGCGCTGAGATGCAGTCACAGCGAGAAGAATTGAATAAAGTAAAGGAGGAAGCCAATGTAAGTGTAAATAGAATAAATGAAACGGTTACAAAGGAAAAAGAATTTACAGGAAGGCTTTCCCAAGTTGTGATTGCTCTACAGGCTGATAGAGTTAATGACAATCATGATCAATTTGTGAGTGAATGCAAAAATATGACCAATACTGATGCACTTGACAATAACAGTAATATGGCGGACTTTCAGGAGAATGATTTAGCTATGCCAATGCACTCCCCTAGTCAAAACCATAATTGTCACGCTAGTCACTTGTTCCATGACCTAACCCCTCCGTCATTTGACGAAGAAGCCGGTGACAATCCAAAAATTTTCATAAAAGAACTGGAGGATTATTTTAGGATCAAACGAATTCCGAACGAGATACGAATGATGGTGGTTAAACGCTGTCTTAAGAAAAACGCATTGGAATGGTTAAGACTAACTTTGGCGTCTCACGAAACATATAGTATGTTTCGAAACCTTTTTATAAATAGATTTTGGGGACCGGGACGTCAAAACCAGATTAAAGTCGAACTGGCTACCGGACATTATGACAGTAAACGTGGTATTTCAATGATGGAGTATTTTTTGAAACTGGCGAACAAATCGAAACTACTCCAACCTCAGTTGAGTGAACAGGAGGTTATTGAAGCACTTATTCGCCATTATCCACCGCACATAAGAAATAATCTGATCGTGGCGAAACCGGTTGATTTTTCGGATGTAATTGAATTATTGGCAGAGTTCGAGGCACAGAATAATTACCAAGAGACTAACTCCAGTCAGCGATATGAAAATGGACAGCGCGCTGTAGGTGGCCAAGGTAGGAATCAAGGAACGCAATTAGAACGTCTTAGAAATAATTTTCCAACAACGAATGAGAACCAGGGAAATGGCGTGAGAGATGAAACACACCAAAATAATGGTGAAAACTACAGAACAAATAGACGTCCTGATATAATATCGAATTACAGAGGTCCTATACCGCGAGACAGACAAAATCCGCGATACGAGAGACGTAATCATGATTATGGTGGTGATACCAGAGGGCGCGGAAGAACCAGTCAAATTAATCACATCCGGTTTTACAGAAATTACAATCGTAGGTGGAATGGAAGCTACGATCCGAGAAATCATAGTACAAATTATCAGGAAAATGTAACCCAAGTGCCTAGGTTCGAGGAGGAAAGCGTCGAACGCAGGAATGATTGCGACTTTCCTAGAACACAGAATCAAGAAACAAATACTGGCACGATATCAACATGTAACAATCAAACGAATGAGAATCAGGGAAATTAATTCCGAAATCATTTTATGCCTTGGAAAATGATTTGATGGTGCAGGCACAGGGCAAAATTCACGTAAATTTAATCACCGACAACAAAATTAACCCAGTAAAGTCCAATAAAGAGTTAGTCAATCCACCTCAAATTGAGTTAAATATATGGGACCGTAGCTTCACTGTGTTAATAGATACTGGGGCAAGCTCATCGGTAATTTCAGAGGAATTATTCCAGGAATTATTATCCTCAAACAAGATAGAGTACTTGCACGTAAACAATGTGTATTGTAGTACAGCGATCGGTAAAAAGAGAGATCGGGTGAAATATCAAATGTTAGTTAAAGCACATGTAAATGGTTGGAAATTTGATTTTGTCGCATTAGTTATTCAGCGTTTGGCAAGAGAAATTATTATTGGAAACGACTTACTTTATCACTGGCAAGCAATCATCGATTTCGAAGAGCATGAACTACGCGTTAAAGATGGTGAAAACACGCGAATAGTGAGACTGTTAGAAGGTGAAAATATTGAAGCGAACGAGGATTTCGACGATGTTAATAATGGAAGATTTTTTGTAGAGAATGTTATATTGTACGACGACGAAAAAGTAAGTGCAAATGAAGAAGGCGATTGCGATGATATACAAAAATACGTCGAAATTGATTTGTTTAATAATAATGTTCGCGGAGTTCGAGGAGAGGATCACCATCTGCGAGATGATTGCGGAGTATACAGATTGGATGTCGTCAGAGATGATAAAAAGAACGAAGAAGAATCTTTTATGGCTACGCTGAACGAAAAAGTGAATAATGCGCACAATATAAATGAAGAACAAAAGAATCAACTGAGAGCGTGCTTAATCAAGAACCGAGAAGTATTCAGTTCGAAACCCGGTCTGTGCAACAAGTACACCCACATCTTTAAAGTGGAAAACGCTACCCCTTACTCCCATAAAAGCCGGCCCATTCCAAACTCAATAAAGGACAAAGCAAAAGAGGTAATAAATAAAATGTTAGAAGATGATATTATAGAAATATCTGATACACCCTACCTCCATCCACTATGTTGGGTTCATAAATCCGATGGTTCATTAAGGATGACGATCGATGCCAGAAAGATTAACTCTTTAACGCAACCGGACCATTTCAGACCGCGAGGCGTAGATGAAGTTTTAGCTAGCCTTAAATGCGGGAAGTATTTTTCAAAATTGGACTTGGTGTCGTCTTACTGGCAAATTCCATTGGATGAAACTGTGCGAAAGTACACTGGGTTCTGTTTTAATGGAAAAATTTATCAATTCAAAACCTGCGGTTTCGGTTTGTCTACCAGTGGTAGTGCCCTGCTTCGTGCTATTCATAACATATTCAATGATACTATAGAAGGCTTCGCAATTCAATACATAGACGACTTTTTGATCTATGATAATGATTATAATGAGCATATAAAACACTTGCAGTATATTTTTTCGAAATTTCATGAGAGCGGTATGACCATAAATTTTAATAAGTCACAATTTCTGACTAAAGAGATAGAGTTCCTTGGTTACGTGGTGACTGAAGCGGGAATAACTCCGAATATGGACCGCATTAGAGCTATTCAGGCAATCCCTCCACCAAAGAATACGAAACAACTGAGAAGATTATTAGGAATCTTCCAATACGAGAGCAAATTTATAATAAATTATGCTAAAGAACTCAGTCCGTTGAGGGGATTACTGAAAAAGAATAATAAATGGAAATGGACCGAAGAACATCAGCAGGCATTTATGAAGGTTAAAGACTTGTTTAACAACACAATTCTATTGGAAAGGCCAATACCTGACGCTCCTTATCACTTATACACGGACGCGAGCATACAGGCTTACGCGGGTGTCTTAACACAGGTCGATGGAGACGGCAATAGCCATGTCATCGCTACAGCTTCCCGATCGCTGAACCAAGTCGAGGCAAATGCTTGTATTACTGAGCAAGAAATCGGAGCAATATACTTTGCACTACAGAAGTTCCGTCAGTACGTGTACAATGCTAAAATCATTGTGTACACAGATCATATTAGCTTGTCATTCATAAAGAAATGCAAGCTGACTAGCTCAAAGATTTCCAGATATATACACGAAATTACATCGCATGATATTGACATCCATCATATACCTGGGAAGGAGAATGTTTTTAGTGATTTGCTCTCCAGACAGTCGTTGGAAAAACAGATTCCCGAAACATTGTCGCACCCACAGAATGAGGTTAAACTCATGGTGTTGAATTTGGGATATAGCCGAAAACTTTCCAGCAAGTTTGAGAACATAACCGAGTGGCAACAACGAGATCCGTTGTTAAGGGATCTTTGGGAAACGGCTCCAGGTATATACGACAACGGAGGAACGCTCGCTAAACATGATGGTGTTTTATATAAACTCCATGGGCGATTTGAGAAAAGATGGAAGGTCATAGTGCCTCAGGAGTTGGAGCGTGAAGTGATAGAGACATTTCACAATAATCTCGCGCATCCAGGATGTGAGAAGACAGCCACAGCTATCAAAGAACACCTATACTTCAAACGAATCGACCGGAAGGTGAGAAAATTCGTTGTGGCCTGTGAGCTATGTCAAAAAGCAAAGCCCTTAAATATTAAATATGACTGTGCTCCACAATCAGTAATAAGGAGTGAAAGGAACGCTTTGGCTGCTATTGATGCACATGGTGAAATGCCTGCTACCCAGTATAACTGTAGGTACATCTTCGTTATGTTTGATATTTTCTCGAAGTTTGTCCGATTATACCCAGTTAGAAACATCAAAAGTCAGACTTGCGTGAACAGAATCCTAAAGGATTGGATTCCAAAATATGGTCATATAAGAGCTATCTTATCCGATAATGCTACCGTTCACAAAAGCAAGGTGTTTACTACAGCCCTTCGAAGCAATAATATAAGAATATATAACTCTTCGGCATACTATCCCCAAGGTAACCCATGTGAGAGGGTTATGCGTGATTTAGGAATATATTTCAGGATACTGTGTCATGCCAATCACCGAGGATGGTACAAATACTGTCAGGTGATAGAAGATATATTGAACCATACGATTAATACCACCACTGGATTTGCTCCTTACGAACTAATGACGAGCAAACCACCCAAACCTTTAGTACTTAAAGCCATTACAACTATCAAGAGGGAAGCTAATGTACCTCGGGAAGAAGAAAAATGTATCGAAGCCTTCAACAGGATAATGAAGAAAGCCGAGAAAAGGGCATCTCAAGTCAAGAGGTATGAAGCAAAATGGAATCCCGAAGTCGGTGATAAAGTCCTCATTAGACAGTTTAATTTGTCAAGAGCCTCCAAGAAGATATATAGGCGAATGAATCTATTATACAAAGGACCATTCAGGATATCGGAGAAATTTGGAGATCATACATATGGACTTGAGGGTAGTAACGGCAAAAAGGTAGGCAAGTACCACAAGACTATGCTTAAGCCCTACCGAGATGCCGAAATAGATATGGCAAAGTGATGTGACAATCAATTATAAGAAAAATCATAAAACAAATTTTAGTGGGGAGGGGCATAGAACCCCTGAAAGTTGCCAAAAAAATCGAAACATTGTCAAGAGAAAATATTTTTGTATTCAACGATGACATGTTTTTCAACACAGTTGTTATATTGTTGTACAATTACATTGTTGTGGGGAGATCATCACAGTACATGCAACATTGTATGGCTGAAAACAATTTTCCCAAAATAGAATTAGTTGCATATACTGTGATGAGGGGCATTTGATGCAGTATTATTAATTATGGTAGGCGTTGTGTTGGAATGTTTTGTTTCCCATTGTTTGATTGTTTGCATTATATCGTTTGCAGTTGGCCTAGTGCGATTATCTTTTGTCTTCATTGAAAATGTTATATATATTAACGAATAAAATTGTGATAATAAATACACTAATATTATTTCAATTGTGGCCTCCAGAGCAAAGAAGACTATCTCATTAGAAAGACTAAAAGTCAATACATCGACGTAACATATAATTTTCACGGGGGTCGCGTCTCAAGGAAAATTATTAGCTGTAAATTGTGAACATACTTCATACCCGTACCACGACCGAGATAGGAAAGAAAGAGTCATCGCAGTTCATCGAAAGAGTTAGCCGGATCTTTTATACGAGAAAAGAATTCATCATACCGACCCTTCAAAGTGACGACGAGCAGAAGATTCCCTTCATACTGGTGTCGGGAGATACCAGCCGGAAGAGACTCCTTCAATTGTGTTTCGTTGAAGTATGTACATCGCTCTCGTGAAGTTGTTCATGTATTAGTTTTTCTGGCCGGGCACAAATATCTTTCACTGCTTTACGCTTTAATTGGTTGCTTAACTTTTGCCTGTTTAATGTTCCTTCGTTGGGCCTTTCATGTCCGTGTTCGATCTCTTTCTCTACTGGGGCCCTAATGACCAAGTTGTCGACGGGCCCTTAAACCCAACACACTCACTCACTCTTTCTCTACTATTACACAATTACTATCAATTTAAAAGAAACACATGATATTGTAGTACACGACCATCTTTGTATTCCTTGGCTCAAAGTCTTATGGAAGCTTAACTTGAATCCATCAGTGATGTATAATTGTTTACTCTTTTCATTCAGTGTAGACTTAATCTCCATTTTGATTGAACACCAACCACACAGGGGGCTCTAATGACCTAGCTGTCGACGGGCCCTTAAATCCTAATCACTCACTCACTCACCCAACCACACAGTGAATGATCTATGAATACCAGTCTTGAAGAGAGTCGCACATCATGACGTCATTTCGAACAAAGAAGTAATACCAACCGAAATCCATCATGTCGTCATTTGGAATGAAGCAGTACCAATCGAAATCCACCATCTCGTCACTTAGAATGAAGTAGTACCAAGAAAAATCCGTCATGTCGTCATTTTCCATTAAGAAGTAATCCCAACCGAAATTATTTCAGTGGCGGATTTACAAATGGGAACTCAGCGACATGGAGGTAATTTACGTACATCATCTCCGATATCTAGGAGGCAATTTACGTACTTGTGAAAAGACAAACAGCACCTACCCTGGGAGGCAGTTTACGTCACCCCGCTGTGCCATAGTAGTAAAACCGGGCGTTAAACACTATAAAAAAGGGGCAGTTAAAGCATTGTCAAAGATAAAACATTTAGACAAGGAGACAGTATTCAATCTGCGTATAATGCAATGAATATCTTGGCCCACGAAACGAAAGTACTCAATCCACCGATATGGTTTTTGTATGGGAATTACTTTTCTCTCAGTTTTATATCATAGAGATTCCAGTTCTTGAGTAAGTGCTGATACATCTCCTTTAAGCGCATTTTTAACTGTTTACTAATGCGATCCTATAATTTTAATTAAAGAAAAGGTGCAATGTAGATATTAATTTTGCAACAAAGATCCTTACTCACTAGTAATGGTACGTGTAATTTATACCTACCGAGCACGTTGGCACCACGTTAACACGTGAGATTCGAATTCGGGAAGCTCAGCAATTCGATTCCCAACTACCACCCACTCTGACCGTGGATCTTTCGTGGTGTTCCTTGATCAGTAAGTAAATGCTGAAGTGGTTTCTCATCTGCCACAATTTTCTTTCCATCACTTCTTTTTGTTTCTTTTTCATCTTTTAGGTGTGCGTATGGCGCATAGCGTATGTCGCTGCTGGGCTGATGTTGCGACGTTTGCTCAAAGAAAAGAGTACTTCCTGTGGACACTAGAGGTCTGCTTGATTGACGGGTCGTTCATCATTCTCATCAGGCAGCTCCAGCAGCGCGACGGATCTTCGAACCTGCAAGTGTTAGGTACTTCGGCGTGTCTACATATGTGGCCGGTCTTCCTGCGGCATTTACCTCTTACGATTCCTTCGCCTCATCCCTTCCTCCTGGTAATGGTAGCCACAAGGATCATTTGTGCGAGGTGTCGTCCTCCGTTGCATAACCTATAACCTGTAATTTATACCTACATTTCCTTCAGTTTATTATGAAGTCAAAAGTATTTTACAAATCACACAGTATAGTGTTATTTGTAATAATCTTAATATCCAGATTCCCATGCAGCAAACTTTTAACATTTTACAGAGTGTATTTCTCCCTCTCTCACTCCCTCTCCCTCTCTCTCTCTCTCACACACACATATACACACACGCACGGACGCACCCACACAGAGAGACAGCATTTTGTATCCAAGAATGTGACTTACATGCTGAATCGTAAAACATTTATTGGTGACGCATCACACCAATGATCGTTCTGTGTGACAAATTCATATACTAATGATACCTATATATAGGTGATTTGTCTATCCACGCTGATAATTACGATATATTTTTACCCAGGAATTGTTTCAAATAAGGCAAGGAGTTCTAAAAATACGAAAACAGCATGCAGACATTTACTCGTGGTAACAAACTCTTGCTGGACAGAATCGAAAATATGGGAAAAGGTAAGAATCAAAACATTCATGCACGTACCTTAGGTGCCGCATACGACAGGCATAAGCTTGCTATGTGGAGCAGTCTAGAAGTTAATTACGGTAACAAAAACATATTTCGCACGATTTGTCTATAATGCTTAATTAGCTCTACGTCTTTCTGGGATATGGCTTTGTCTATTGTTTGAGATTTCCTTGTTATACAAAATTGTACTAAATTCAACTAAATAAATAGAAGCACCAGGAATATTCACAGAAAATTTAAAACATACATTTTATTTTACATGCCAATATATAAAAAAGTAACATTTTAAGAAAATTGTTAACCCCGTTTTTTTTAAATAAAAAATAATGCATTTTTCATGTAAAGGATAGTAAGGGGCGAAGGAGTTTTCTTGAAAACCTTCATACATGTCTAGCCTTAGACATTGGTGAACTTAAACTCTAAGTGTACCGTTTAACCAACCATTCATTTACACACACACGCACGCACGTATGCACACGTACATACACACACAAGTGTGCTCTCCGACCTCTTTTAATCGCTAAGGGTTTAGGGATCCCAAATCATGTATTTCATTGAGATCTCGATATCGAACTTTTCAGTGGAATACAATACTTTCTCTACCTTCTATAGTTAGATAATACAGAAAGTGGAACTTTAATCTCTGCGTATTAGAAAAAAGACCTGGGAATCACTATAAAAAAACAAGAAAACAAAGAAAGAAAAAACAAAAAGAACCGTCTCTGCCGGAGACTCAACGCTTGCACACAGTGTTGCACTCATTAATGCTTTATCCGCCTCTGCTCATGCAGGAGAGCTTAGAGAGAAAGTCATGGCTGCTATTGTATTATATAAAGCATGGAATCCTCTTGGCTTAAACCTGACTTTCTAGTAGTCAGCTGCCGTTTATTGCTCATTGGGCTCATTATCATCTCGTAGAATATTTGCAAACCTTTTGCCACTTATAGACCATTCCTGGATGTAATAATTATTCTTGTCATTCTCTTCTTCCATAAGCGGTCAATTTCATTTATAAACATCCTGGACAAGTTCCGTGCAATCTGCTGTGCTGTAAAATCTCGTTGTTATGTTTGAATTATTGCACAAATAAATTGTATTTTTTTTTTTTTTTTTCGTATAGCGCGATGTTTAGTTTCTCTATTATGTAGGTACCAAGCAGGTAAAGGAAGTATTGCATTACATCCAAAAGTTGTACTGTAAATATATGCTTTGACATCCTCTAAATAAAAACAGCTATTTGAGAAGAAGGAAAAAAAAAAAAAAAAAAAAAAAAACCGTTCCTCTGTGGTATGGGTGTGCGAGTGTGATTGTGTGTGAGAACAGCATTACTCAAAACCGAACTTTATACGCAAGTTACAAACCTGCAACACCAAGATTTTCACTGATATGTCCTACTCCAATCAGCTCTTTACACAGAAGGATTTTCGTTCTGTTTATTTTCTCAAATATGGCTCTAACAATGTTGACTAAAATGCCATATTATTACATATTTGCATCATAAATAACATGCATATCTGAAATTTTGTGTGACATGGGAGTCTGTTTTCACTGGAATCTAATTTTGTATACTTTTTATGACTGGTAAGCTATAAGGATTGTTTTGAGTTTTCTTACTCTGCCTAAGTAGGAAAGATTAAAACCGTAGTGATTGCAAATCAAAAAGACCCTTCACCAACATATATAAAGGCATAACATGGTAATTTGGTGAGAAGAGTGAACAAACGCCACGCCACCCGGAGACGAGACAACTAAGAACTTCAACCGGGCTTTAGTCCTCCCTCTATGCTGCATGATAAAGCAAATATGTGTAGAATATGAGACACGAGGGTCACAGCAAGTTAAAAGAAAAAGAAAATCAGATGGAGAAATAAAAAATTCAGGAAACGTGTATAAATCCACAAAAGTAAATGCTATAAAGGCATAATTAAGGCAACTATACATAGAAATCACGAAAATATACAATGATGTTATGGAAAAGCTTAGATAAGTTTTAAGTTTTAAAAAGGCGAATAAAAAGGTAAGGATTGAAGCGAAAACGGAGCAAATAAGGATCCAAGGGATAAAAAGGAAAAGGAAAGGTAAAATGAATAAAAGTAAAAAATGGGCATACACGGTAGACACTATTTAAATCGAGCAAACAGAATGTAATTGTGAAATATCTGTATAGCACAAGCACTTCATATATTATTTTATCTATTTAAGATATAAAAGCTGGATTTTTTATTCTTTTCGATATTCCTTAATTTTTTATATTAATAAATCTAACTATATAAACTATTGTTTCAAATGCCTGTGTACACTTAACGATAATTTTTCTCCTCCTGACACGTTATTTTGTTATTTTGATTTAGATTTTCAAGCAATTTAGATAATTGCAAATTCTGTTTTGGCAATTTACTTGAAATTTGGTTATGTTTTTTCCACATAAAATATGTATTTATCTTATATTACTATTTATAATAACCTTTATTTTTAAAGAACTTTGTATTAGTATTACTAACATAATATACAAGCATAAGTGCATTTATTTTTTGGAGTTATCATTTATTTGCTTTGATTATTTGTATTCTCACACAATCTATCTTTAGCCGCGTTTTGTTTCTCACTGTGTACTATATGCAATGCAGGAGTTGCTATCACATAGGTCATTGGCATTTGACGACTAAAATAGCTTCATTATAATTATATTATTACTATATACTTTAATTTTCTCGACGAAGAATCTATCGTTCTCGTCTATGAATTGCTCGCAACCATTAGTGCACACGCTTTAGCTATATCATCCAGTAGTAATGAAATTCTCACCTCCTTACCCACATTTTTCACTACCATCATCGCTAGTCGAATCTTCGTTCTTTAGTATTATAATAAGTCGCATTCTAAAACTACTTTTGCCTGCAACCTTGCAACTACTGATGCAATGAATTTATACTTCCGTTCTTTTAGCTGAGCTTTCGACATCGCTTGGTATGTGCAACACTTTGTACTTCCCAATGGTCGTGGTGCAGTATAACATACTGGTAAGGTAGAGTAGGGTACTTACTTTACATACTGGTAGATATTGTGAATGCTTATTTATTTTAGTGAGCTTCGAAACCACTTTTCGCTACAAAACTGAAGCTCCGGTAATAATCATTACGCTACATGTTCGATTTATGAGTCTTCAGCTTTATTTGCGGCGGATTCTTTAGTTCTCGCTGCATTTGTTTTAATTTATGTTCTCGATCTGCATACTATACGTGTGATTTTGATTTTTAAGAAGGCTACATATGAAAGAATTTTGGCGTTGGAGGTCAATCAGGAGTCGCGACATAACATCTACTTGGTTTTCCTGTTCACTATTTGCAAAACTTGTTGGAATATATTGAGTTCCAGATCTTGTCAGTGGTTGAGCATCACTGCTCATCATTAGAGGGCGGATTAGAGTGACCCTGGTTCGCGATTTGAAGTTACTGATGCAGGGGGCATACTGTCTTGGCACGTGTCCCCGGATACAGACTGCGGGTCAACAAATATACCGAAATATACCATAAAGGGAAACAATGCTTTTGTTTCCAAAGAGCCACGTGCAATTCAATTTGCAAAATCCCTAATTTCAGTGGACCTCTTGAGTAGTTTAAATTTCATAAAGCATAGGTTTTGTTGCTTATTCAGTGCCATAACCCCCTTAGACATGCCAAAGGCTATAAGCATAGTGGAAGAAGCATATGTAAAATTAAGGAAATAAAATCTGTAGCCGTTAGTAAAAATGGGAAACATAAACTCCAGAGTGAGTTAAAAAAAAAACACTGGTTTTTGAATTATGTGTGCCGTGCGAGATATTGCCGGAGAAAGTAGCCGGGCCCTCCAGATCAAAAGGTGTAAGAAATATATGAGACTGTGATATGGTGTATTATTTGAATGCACCTTTTAACTTTTTGCGATTGCCGAAAGGCGTTTATAACAATTTTGTTTAAACGAGAGGCGGAGAATGCTCACCTTCGAAAACCTCCGCATGTACATTATGGTCCATTGCAATGAACTGACTAAGTGGAATTCACTTAACATATACGTAAAAGGTAATATTCTATAACAAAATAAAAGCATTCACAGTCGTCATGTACAGCATAGTACACCCATTCTTTTGACATAACCTGTACGAGGACTGCAGGCAAGCGCCATTGTTTACCTCTAGACTCACCTTCTCTCCTTCACTATAAACAGGTCTACAGTACAAGGTAAGGCCCCTGATTCTTAGATTCTGATCTATTTTATTCCCGGCCTCTTCCTCTCTAAATTTCAGTTCCTGTTCCACTTATCAACAGGTGATATACTTAAATTTTATAGAGCCTAATTTGATCTAATTTTGCGTTAGGGCCTACTAAAACGTATTTTTCTATAGAACGTAAGAATACCTAATTGGATTATTTAAATGAATAGGGCCATATATTTATATAAAATGTTTTCAAAGTAGGCCATTCGAAAAATGTTAAATCATTATAACTTTATGAACTCTCTTGTAATATTCCTAACACATACAGTAATAAACTGTAATTAACCCATTAACGCCCAGCGGTCTATTTATAGGTCGCTACAGACATTGTTGTTTTATTTAGTTTACATGAATACTCAAGAGTTATTTTGACCAATTATGTCATCATTGATGCTATCTGATTATGTGAACACATTACTGTCTCTTTAAAACTAGAATATTGTGTAGCTTATTAATTTACAATAATTATTGTATTATAATAAGCTGCAAATTACTGCACTGCTTCTGAAAGCACGTTATTGTTTTCTCCTTGTTATGTTACCCTCTCAACTTTTTGTAATACAATAAATTGTCGATAAAGCTTCGTATTATAGCATCACACAAAGAACGTGCTACTGTACACAATTCTAATGCTGAAAATATGATTCTAAAGTCAAGCGATCTATCTATAGACACTGGGCACAAGTGATACAGAGTGAACTGGTGTTCAACAGTATTCCATATTGTGTTCTTTGAAGCAACGATAACATATAAATACATGGATTCCTAAAGAACATATGTCTTATAGCTATTATTTTGGAGGATAAGTTTGCAATTCTGCGCTAACAAAAAATGTAAAGCATAATATGCTAGTCCGATGATTATTTCATTTTGCTTTTCATTATTACTTTCTCTAGTACGTTTAGTAAAGTAGAGGAAGTATTGTATTCCACCCAAAACTTTGATGTCGAGATTTCATCGGAAGTATATGTTTTGAGGCCCCCTGAATCCAAGAAAAGCATTATTAGAAAAAGGTCCGTGTGTGTGTGTGTGTGTGTGTGTGTGTGTGTGTGTGTGTGTGTGTGTGTGTGTGTGTGTGTGAGTGTGTGTGTGTCTATCTGTCAGGCTCTCGACAGCATTAACTCAAAAAATGAGAAGTCGGTTAAAAACCAAAGTTGGCATTTAAGTTTTATTTATGGATGCGACACGAAGATTTTGAAGAAAATTGCTCCACTCTAAACTACCCTTTACATGGAACATTTTTCGGAAATTTTGATTTTCTTGAAAATGGCTCTAAAGATTTTGACTAAAATGCCATATGTTTGACATATTTTTATGACAAATGAAATGTATATCTTGAATTTTCTAGCTATAGCCCTTGTAGTCGTATTTACTGTGGATGACTTTTACATAACTGGTAAACCGTAAGAGATAGACCACATTTTACTGTACAAAAAATGTAGATCTTGCTAAAACATACAATTTATGTCTGAATATATTTTTTGTAGTGTGAACCATTTGGGAGATATTTCTTGTTATTTGTGTAAGTTTTGGAGAACTTATACTTCTGCCAAATGGAACATCGCCATTCATTTTTTATACATTAACCGTGCAAAGAGAACGTAATTTGAAAGCTTTAAAAGATTTAACTATCGCTTAATGCCTATTATATTCCCATATTCCCCTTGCACCTACAAGGAAGCAAACAATGAGATAATTTCTGCAAATGTTTAACTCAACTAACACGAAAAAGATATACCCATAAGAGTTTGTAAGAATGCTTAGTCCAAGAGTAAGTCATGTGAGCGCAACATATTAAATTATTTTTAGATTATATTTAGAGATATGACATGTAACAATTATGACATCATATTCAGAGGAATTGTGTTCGTTACTATAAGGGACAATAACTTTTCCAATGAATCCATGATGCTTGTGATACAATTGATGCGATTCTTCTTCCTGATCCATACAGTCTGACTCATGAAGATGAAACACTACAGGTAGGTATAGTAAACGTGAATGATGTCCCGGCCCAGTTGAAGCATTTCACTGCCTCTGAATAGATGGACGAATGACGA
Organism: Tenodera sinensis; assembly: GCA_030765045.1. NCBI lineage: Eukaryota > Metazoa > Arthropoda > Insecta > Mantodea > Mantidae > Tenodera > Tenodera sinensis. The sequence goes on along the minus strand of JAUKNM010000031.1, from coordinate 106,822 downwards.
CTGCTGAATGACTCTAGGTTTGAAAAGTCAACAAACAGAAAGTAAACTTTGAGACCAACTAACAAAATAAAAAAATGTTCTTCCAAGTCCACAAAAATTCCAGAAAATGTATATGTTTCAAATGAAAACAAGTTTTAAGGGTTGCTCGCCGCTTGAGATTCTACAAAAAATGTGATGTAACACACTTCCACAGATGTTTTGACCCTTACCACAGTTGATAATAAGCTTTTACCACACCAAATGTTTCAGTTAATAAGTGGTTTGGCTTTAAGTGACCGGTAATTGCTTTAAGAAATAAAGTTTAAATACGAAATGCATGAACTTGACACAAAATGTATTTGTTCATCATTACAGTATGTTTTGATACCGTTAACGCCCAGTGGTCTATTTATAGACCGGGTGATTTTGGGACACTGGGTAAATAAAAAGGTAAACAAAATATATTCTTGACATATGTATGCTAAACGAATACAATGCATGTTTTTCTTAATTTTTGAGAAAGAAAATAAGTTGGGTGCTAATGGGTTAAAGGCTTCACATCAGTTTACATTATTTTACTACCTTACACTATTGTTGAGTGTGGTTGCCAGAGGCACGCGAAATTTCTGAAACGCGTGATAGTTGCATGTCGAAACAATAGATTTAACCTTAAGATAAACATTTAATAGCGCCGTTGGGCATTAAGTATATATCACTGTGTTTTTCATAGTAGGGAGTTCCAACAAGTCAGTCAGTCAGACTTTAAGGTTACGCTCTCTGTGGAAAAAGAGTACAAGAATCATTGATTTGCAACCCGAAACCCCTCCCCCAAAAAGAGAGGGGGGAGCGCAAAAAGAAAAGAGAGACAGCGGAAATGAAGTTCGCACCATTTACTACATTTGTAATGGAACACAGTTTCTTTACATACAAGGGCATTTTAACGGAAGACAGAAGAAGGTTTACACCTGAGAATACATTTCAATTAATACTTTCAAATACATATTAAGTTACAGTTAATTTAACCTTTTCCAATTTGCCTGCCTCTGTAGCGTGGTTGTAGCGTGTCTGCCTCACGGCCAAGAGGTTGCGAGTTCGAATCTCGCTTAGGGTGAGTTATCCGGATAAGATTTTTTCCGAAGCTTTCCCTTATCCTGAGAAGACGAATGCCGGGTAACTTAAAGCTCCATGGACCTCGGGCTCATTTGAGCATCATTTCACCCATTTCATTCATTCACTCTCCGAAATGACACTACATTGGAGGACGTTAAAAAAGAAGAAGAATTTTTTCCAATTTGTGTTATAAACCCATGGCATACTCAGTGCCTTATACAAATGTCCAATACTCCAAAAGTCCTATAAATTCCTAATCTGAATATATAAGATCCTATAAATACTAGTACACTGGTACACAGAACCAATTTTTAACTTTTTAGAACGTAAAAATCCGAGAATTGATAATGGCATTGACGATGACTCCACAGAAGACGAAAATACAGTAATTAAAATGTGATAAAAACTGTCTTACTCATTACAAACTGAAACCGTTATCGAAACTACGGCATCTAATTTGTTAGTGATTGTACGCACTCTCTGTATAGAGACATATGAAATAAACATTTCAGTGATACCTAAGTGGATGGCTTCATCCAAGCTACTGAAGCCTGGCAAGTGAGTCGATCCAAGCTTACTTTAAATGTGTCAGTGCTCAACAACTTTTGCGCGACCTGTAACAGTGCAAATTACGATTAGTACAAAAATAGAAATTGTACGTTTTATGCGATACGAGGCCTCTCAGAACCCAAGATCACAAAAATGTTGATTAGCTTCTATTCTATCATACATTTCGGCAGATATTTCTCTTTTGAAATATATTATGTCCATAGTTTAAAACGATATAGGCATTCTGTATTTGTGATTGTACATAGAATCACATCGTACATATTTGCCATCCACCTGATATGCAATGTAATCTGCAATAGGTGATACACACAGAGCATCTACGTTAAAACAGGGTAAAATATAATTTCTCTTGCTGTTATTGTGCTGGAGCAGCAAACCTACTGCAATAACACAGACGACAAATAAAATATTGCTAAACATATGCGCCCAAAGCTGCTACATCATGGACGATGCACTGCTATTCTAAAGTTCGCTCTTTCTTTAAAGGCTATGTAGAGCATGTTGAAAGGCATCTCATACACCTCCGTATACTCCGAAACCTCATGCATTTTTCATACCATCGAATACGTGATTGGAAAGCCGCTACAGAGATGAGCAACCTTCACCACAGAAAAAAAAAAAATCATTCAGTGTAAGCAGGTCAGCGTTACCTTCCCAAGCACTAGGAATGTTATTTCGCTTGATGGAAAGATATGATTCCCAAAATTGGCACTCACTGCAGAGCAAGAATCATAAAAATAGGAAACGACAACTTCGGTAAAATCCTCTTAAAAAACACGAGGGACTTTAAATAGTAACGTACGGTGGTGAACTTCAGTACGGGCGTTAGAGCGGGGAGTAATGTGAGACTTTGTTATCCCTAGGTACAATAGGTGCCAAAGTAAGGGAATTTACCTTTGTAAAACATGAAATGGTACTTCTTTAGAGAAAGGTGATTCACTAATGACAACTAAAATTTATAATAAGTCCTATAGCTATGGTAAAAGAATGCTTCACCACAAAACATCGTATCTCTTCAGGACCCATGTTATATGCAGAACAATAGTAGGAATGCAATTAAAAACGTCTTACATAATATACCCGCATTTTTTCTCTTCCAATAACAAACTCAAAGGTATACCTTCATATCCAGCCTGTATATTCAAAGTTTTACAATAAGGGTTACTTCAAATTGACCACGTGGTAATTAATTAGCAATATACAAGCAAATATTCAGAAGTGGCATTCCAATGTTAAGATCACAAGCAAGGAGTAATATGTTCGCTAGACGTACTAGTTATGAGCTGTTAAAGAAAAAGGCATAAAACGAATCGCATGCTTGCCAATATTCGTGAACTCGTAACACTAATACAAAAATAATAATAATAATAATAATAATAATAATAATAATAATAATAATAATAATAATAATAATAATAATAATAATAATAATAATAATAATAATAATAATAATAATAATAATAATAATAATAATAATAATAATAATAATAATAATAATAATAATAATAATAATAATAATAATAATAATAATAATAATAATAATAATAATAATAATAATAATAATAATAATAATAATAATAATAATAATAATAATAATAATAATAATAATAATAATAATAATAATAATAATAATAATAATAATAATAATAATAATAATAATAATAATAATAATAATAATAATAATAATAATAATAATAATAATAATAATAATAATAATAATAATAATAATAATAATAATAATAATAATAATAATAATAATAATAATAATAATAATAATAATAATAATAATAATAATAATAATAATCATCATCATCATCATCATAATCATAATAATGATCATCATCATCATCTCGGCGTAAGCCTTGTGACTTATTCCGTCTTCAAAAAACGGATATTCCTACCTGATACCAGGTCTGCCACCACACCTATTGGTTTATGTTTTTGTATTATTTGTATAAGTTCGAATCATACTGTTCACATGATTCTATTTTCGTTGGTATTGAATTGTCATTCCATTTGGACTCTCGGTTCCCAACGCTCCCTTAATTTCTTTGTACCTTTTCTTTTTTTAATCCGAGAGCTTTAACCTACAACATATCTCAAAACCCTCACCTCAGTAACCTGTATCCTTTTCTGTTTATAGGCTATTAGCACCTAACTCTCTCACACGTATATGCCGTCGTTAAAACAGACATCACTTTGTAAAGTTTAAGCATAGTTGCTTTATTACAATTTTTGGAAACTTCATTTTACTACACCAAACATTCTTTGGAACATATTTAATTTAATTTACCTATACATTTCCGTTAGTAACACAAGACACAATTTAGTTAAAATCTCTTGGTTTTGGATAATTTTATTGTTCACACATATTTTTGCACTGATATAGTTTATTCCTCTAAAATCTAACATGTGTGTTATATGATATTAAATTTAAGGTTATACAGGTGGCCTAGCTCATCCGGAATCGGGGTAAATAGATAACCATTCGTGCATTAAAAGAGTTGTAGAACGCACCGGGGTAAATCATGGCAGTGGCGTGAGCGACCTTCCTCCTTCTTAGCGAAGACGAGAGATGAGAGGCAGCTCCCAAGTTGAATTATTGTGTGTAGTCCGTGATAATAGACGAGAACAGTATAAACAACCGAAAAGGTTCTCATGTGTTTTGCACTTTACTTATAGGGACTTTACTTTCCAGGGAATAAACTCACTCCCGTATATTCTCTAGCATTACATATTACAGATTAGAAAGTGCTGTAACAAAATACATGCAAACGTGAGGGGACGTAAAGTTTCATTGGCACTTCTCGGGACAAAAGTGCAAAAATGAAATGCTTAAACATTTCAACAGCGTCATACAAGAAAAAGTTCTCGCCATGGTACAATGAGTTATCCGCTGAGCAATTTACTGGTGTCATTGGACCCTTTAATTTCGAGTTTAGGAAAGCTGTATGAGAAACTAAAGGTTCCTCTCCTTGAAGAAGCACAAAAGTTGCTTTATTTGAGTGAAAGAATTGATTTGCCAGGTGAAGAAGAAGAGGGAGCAAGCATGGACGATGAGCAGCAGCTTTTGGACACTAAGGTGGAGTACGATAATTCATAAAATACATCCATTTATTTGAGATAAGACCACTAAATAACAAACTATATTACATTTATGCATTGATATGTGTTTCATCGCTGTTAATATTAATTTTACCCGTTATTGAGATCAATCGTACCATAAAAGTAGTTTTGTCCCTCTTTGCCATTTGGCCCACTGTGCACTGCCGTGATTTCCCCGGGTGCGTTCTGCAACTCTTTTAACGCACGAAGGGTTATCTACTTATCGCGATTCCCGATGAGCTACACCACCTGGTATACCTACTGAACAAGGGAGGTGACAATGGGCAACCCTCTCTTAATCCTAAATTAGACTCTACATACTTTTTCTCTGTTGAGTTGTTCAATCTAAATTTTATGTTTGTATACATACAATGCATTTACTTTAGAAGATATTGAGGAAGTCTATAATTCAAAACAAAAGTTACTGTTTATACTGATCTGGGCATCTCATGCAGTATTTCAGATATACAAACACATACAAGGTTAAAGATAATTGAAGATGTGCATTTTATTCTTCATGTTATCAGTATATCTCCAATAGATGACGTTCTTGGTTTGTAAAAAGCCCAAAGCATAGATTTGCTTGAGGATTAACTTTTAAAAGCACTAATGTTACTTTTATTGAAAGATACTGAACAGACAGGCGCGCGCGCGCGCGCGCACACACACACACACACACACACACACACACATATACACAGACCCACACACACAGACATACAAACTTTCTAGAGAAATAAACGATTCCGTTTTGTATAGGTAATGCAAATCTTTTATTTCCATTGAAATTTCGATATTTCGATATTGGATCCTATGAGCTACTTGCCATACATATATACGTAAAGTGGAAAGTGATTTCGGTTTCCGTAGTTCACGAGAGTAGAATTAAAGTGTGCAGTGCTATTATATGCAATATGCCTATAGAAGTCTGGATATATAACGGTGCAATAATTTTATTATTCATTATTTCATTATAAGGTTATGTGACGCAGACCAAGCCCTGTTTCGTATAATGGCACTCTAGTAAACCTCGGCGCGGAAACTGCCCTCAGCAATGAAAATACTTAGGAGTCACATTAGACCAAGAACTCTCTTGGAACGCCCACCTCACAAATAGTGCCAACAAAGGGCGCCGTTGTCTTCAATAGTAAATAACTACGGGCCCGCTCCAAAATTATACTCTACAGATATTTTATATTGTCCATCCTACTGTACGCGTGCGTGGCCCGGCCATATGCTTCAGAAACTGTACTCCACAAATTACAAATTGTTCAAGATTTATCCCGTAGAAAAACATTACGTTGCCCCGTACTCACCCACATTCAAACCATCCATCAAAAATTTAACACTTCCTACACAACAGATGCAATACACAATATAACCACAGGAACGTGATGATGATGTAGGCTAAAGGGAGGTCATCAGCGCCCTTATAAAGCAGATCATGGAAAATGCCGGAGACAGATTTCAACATCAAATAAAACATTAATAAAAAAGTAAACGTACACAAATATGGCAAACAAAGAGGCAAAAGCCGGAACTAAAACAAGGTTTTTAAAAGGTAAAAAAGTGTGTATATATGAGTATATCTAAAGTTTTAAATCCTCAGGTTTATGTTTATCTTTGCTAACAACTTCAAAACTCTTTCGACCGCTTTTTATCTTCCGCCGGGCCACAAAAACGCGGTTGCGCATCAGGTAACATGAGAACCCTCTCATAACATCGGAAGCAGTAAACCAAAAAACCGAAAGCATAAACTTGATAGTAGATAGGTAGGCCGCTCGCAACATTGCGCGCCCACAACATTGACCCGCGGCCACAAACTGCTATGATATGGGACCGCCTGAGTTACTGCTATCAAATACATCGTGAAGAACAAAATATCGTGCGACAGCATACACGGGAGAATGAAGGAAATCGGCATTCATAATATGGCACTACATCATGTCAGTCCAATGGGGTGGACGTCACTACACCTATTCTATTACAAAATGCAGACAACCAAACACGTTTTCAATTGTGTCCTAAACCCTCAGGAATTATTGTGAACTCGGTTTCCAAGTTTTGATGGGCATAAAACATTTATACAATGTCGAGACGCGAACCCGTGTCCCGGGGGCTAGCGCACATAATGTAGCCATAATTTTATTCAGCTATTTTGAAGCTTGACTGAAGGCATACTCCGAGTTCAAGCCATAGAACTAGTTCGCCAAGCGCTATGCCATTACCACCTCGTGACTTTCCGAGTGTAATTTAGCCCTTTAAGACAGCTTTAAACCTTTAGTGCGTGCGTGGCGTTTCAATACCATACCGTATATAGCAAAAGCTGTTATGCATATTATTTCAGTTGTACAACACGTAATTTACACCAAAAGTTAAATAAACCAGTACTTAATAATATGTGCGCTTTGAGTGTACGGGTCCACGGTGGATAAGGCGTCTCTCTATCTCTCTCTGGTTTTTTTTTTTTTTTTTTTTTTTTCTTTATTTCTTTTCGCAGCCAACCCAGGTTTAAGTACAAGAATTCACCACTTTCTTTTTGCCTGATGTTGTTAATGTACTCATGTGATAGGTCAGGTTTTTCAGATGCATTTATTGAATTGTGTTGCAAGGTTTACTCATAAAGGTTTGTGAAATCGGCTGGGAACCAGAATTCACTCTCAGTAAACAAGTTATGTTTTTGAGGTGTACTTTAGCGATGAGTACGTTCTGTCTCTTAAACCGCTATTCCTCTAAATTTTGCATACTCGTCTGTCTAAGAACGTCAAGTAATACGTTTTAGTAAGCGCAAAACTGAGCTAAAGAGCACATGCCATTTGATGGGTGGCCTATCTTCCAAAAATTAAGCGACGGCTGGTTCACCTGGTATATGACACATTTCTATAAAGCTCCAAATATTGGAGTAGCTGATGCACAAACTAATTTCACTAAATTCCTTTTTTTTAACTTTACCTCCCCACAGACTTTGCTAAGCTAGCTTTTCCTTATTATTGATCCGTCAGGAACTTTTCATTCGGAATATATTTTCAGGAACGTTCAAATTCTACATTATTTAACTGATTCAAAGGGATGTTACCTGAAACTAATGTTTTGCAGATATGTTTCAAAAAAGTGCCATTGCCCTCATTTCCAATTCTACTTGCACAAAATGATATTGGTACGGTTGTTTGGATCTTGAAGATATTTCTATGAACAGTTGTTTGTAAATTTTGTGTAATCTGAAATTTATTTTTGGTTGCAGACACTCATAACAGTGATATGTGAATAATTTGAGTTTAGTTCAATTAAATAGAATCAACAATCACTAACTGGTAAATTACATTGATTTTTATAATATTTTTAAAATACAAAAATTAAAACTTACCGCATTTTTCATACACTTGGCACATACACTCTGTTAGATTTCCACCAATCCACTGCCGAAGCAAATAAGCTTTACTTACTCTTCTCTTTCGGCATTCTTATGTTCTGTCTCCTCCTGCTCAGAAATTACCAGTAACAGCACACTATAATATGGTGTAAGATATATGTAGTTACAAATTTAAAAGTTAGCTGAAAATGGCACTTTATAATTCTTGGAAATGTTATTGTGGTAGACGCCTTGATTTATAAGCTAATACAAACCGTATCCAGCTTAAAGTTGCGACGGCTGCACCGAACTTAATTTGCTTCGTGATTGTTAAATGCTATTTAGTTTATGTTAAGCTGTTGAGTGTTATATCTGAATTTCAGAAACCACTTATTGTTGATAGCTACGTTCTCCTCATTTTCGACGCCCTTTAATGGATTTACAAACATGATAGGTAACAGTCCTACACCAGGTTGTTCCAAATCCATGAGTTTCAATATGAGCATACGCGAGTACGCAGCAGCGTTGCGCAGAGCACGGCTCGAGGTGAGTGGCGGCGGAGAATAATAGTCAATATGTCAGTGGGCGAAGGTCATAGCTGCTATGTCATAGGGAAATTTCAGGAAGACACAACAAAGCTCGAAGATCCAACAGTAAAGAATGCTCTGGCATAATGTCAGCATATACATATGCTCCCGACATAACAGCACTTGTATACCTCTGATACACACTATACATACTGTATTCTTTTTCTTGAACTTGTGTTATATCTCTTGTACTGCAAACTCCACAACCATGCAACCTCACTGATTCCCCGTCGGGGTCTCCGCCCTGAGGACAGCTTACCTCTGAGAAGAGCTGTACTGCATGTTGCTGGCTTACTCAGGCAAGGCTGCTTCATTGCCGAGACTTTGTTCTGGTATGGCAACAGTCGAGGAAGCCTCACACTGGGGGTGAATAACCTTATAACTACACCACGATAAACCGACCAAACTGGTAGTACTGCGTTTTTTCAAGATTTTTGGGGCCCGTTGTTAATTCTCATTCCATATTCCAATTTCTACTTTTTTAATACCTAACTATAGCTGCTAGAGGAAGTATTGTATTCCACCTAAAAATTCGATACGGAGATTTCAGCGGAAATACAAGCTTTTATATTTTTTCTTTATTCGAGGGAAGGCCTTTGTCGAATTTTACTTAAATTGGTTAAACTTTGATTAGTTATTAGAAATTAAATTTGTGATCCATAACTATTGTTAATTTTGATTTATTGAGTGAATTATTAAAATTGTTAATTTTGTTGAATCAATGTTTTGAAGTAAAGTAAAAAAATAGCATCTTTAAGAGATCCGGGTGCGCGCGTGGGTGAATAAGTTCAGCGCCTTTCTAGGATGCGCTACAATTTATTTTCAAGAAAGCCTCCCTACTCCAAACTACTCTTTACATGGAAAATGATTCATAATTTTTTATTTTCTGAAACATGGCTCCAGTGATTTTGATTAAGGTACAATGTGTTTAGGAGTTTGCTTGACCAATAAAGTATATAGTGCTCGCCTAGGTTAGAAGACCGTATCTTCCGAAAAGGTTTGTTTTACAGCTGAAGTGTATGCAAGAAAGCTGCAAGCAGTTACTCGTGTATAGCATCATTGCATTTTAAATGTTTGAGTTTTTCTCGGTGAGCAGTATATATCCTGTACCTCCTGCGAAGTGTCGTAAACTCCTCCTCATTGTGAAGAATGTGGCGTAATTTTGTGTAAGTCGTAATATGTGGCAGAAAGAAATGCATTTACCATTTTCGAGATATTTTTTGTTATTGGTTTTAATTTTCATAGTTTGTCATTTTTGAGCGCATGTCTTTTAGATGTCTCGCAATTAGAAGAGCAAGAATTTTAAGTTGGTCTAACGACCTGATTTTTAAGTATTTGTCTCTCTTGCGCCTCCGTATTCCCTTTAACAAAAAAAAAAAAAAAAAAAAAAAAAAAAAAAAAAAAAAAAAAAAAAAAGTGTTGAAAAATATTTCTGCAAACGGTTACCTCAACAAGAAATAGATAAATAGAAGAAGGTGCTTTGGAAGAAAAATTTGTGGAAGAGTGAATCACTTGGATTTAACAATTTTCTTTTTTAATTTTTTCCCCTTACATTCTAATTGTGATGCTCTTTTTGAGTATGCGTGAACCTAAACTGGCTCTTTTCAGAGAACCACTCCTATTTTCATTGCTTCCATTTCAGCTTTCTAAGAAAGTTTGTTGCTGCGAATGTTTATCTTGATTAACCTAAGGCAGGTAAAGAAATAAACCATTGCACAAATGATTTGTAGCTGTGACTGCTGGGTATCAAATTTTAAAATGTCTTCAGGAAGTCACTTTTGCACTCAATGGAATGTAGGCACCCTCTAATGCTTAGTACAATGTTATAAGCCAGTCAAATATTTTGAACTGAAGCTTCAGAGACGAATACACTAGCTTTACTGGTCCATTTACTTCTGCCATTTCCATGACAATGTTACGCGTCATATACCACGTATTCCCCTGGATTCAGACATGAAATTCGGAGAGCCATTACCACAGATAATGGGTGCTTCTGTTTCTTGGGATAGTGCCCTATGCTAAAAGGAACTGAGTTCCTATGCATGTGAAACTGAGTCTCAAGAAATAGATAGGAGAACAATGTACATGGTCAGCTCTAACAATAAAAATAAACAACTAAAAATAAAGCTACGAGATAGAAAATGAAGTCCAAAATATAGTTACTAGAGAAGATTGGAATTTTGAAGTGCTATTTGCTTTGTCGTGAAAACTTAAATCCTTCAGTGCAACTAGGTACAATGAAAGCACTGACAGAGTTGCTTTCAATCTCTCTAACTGTAGCTACATATCTATACATACTACCTGTACAAATCTAAATTTGTAGCTCCTTTCCAAAGAAAATAACATTTAAGAGTATGCCACTAATATTGCATATTATCAGCCCTTACGGTATAAAGTAAGTGTTACGTGTGACTAGAAAATTAGATTATATCTGGAGTGTGTCTGTCTGGAGTGTGTCTGCTCTAAGATCGTCGAAAACCAAAAGAAGCCTGTTTTAAAAAGGCATGTGTAGATGACTGTGTGTGCGTGCGTGTGTGTGAGTGCGTGCGCTCACGGACGTGAGTAGCATCATTAAAAAGGTGAGTTTGTATACATACAAGATTTCATACTTACTTGACTATTGTAATTATAAAATAAGAAAGTAGTTTTTATTTTTACGCTTACCCTTATGGAATGTTTGATATCCATCTCGTCTTGCTGAAACAAGTCGAACTCCTTTTGATTTTGTTGAGCATGAATTGGAGTTAAGGTATGAAAATTTTAACGATGGAAGTTAAATATATTTTAGATGTCTTTAAATGTAGAAAATTGCATTAATTTGCATTTTTTCTCAAATGCTCTCGAATATTTTGATTATAGTTTTCGTATTTGTTAAATGTCCCGAATTAATGAAAGACACAGCTTGAATTTTCTGTAAATAGCCTGCAAAGTCCTCATTACTTTTAACAAAATTATAATCCGCCGAGAAACAAAAACGAGAGAAAAGAATCCAATGGTTTGCATCCAAAAGATTTTTTTCTACTCTTGCGGAAGTATGTTGTTGTAGCTAATTTTCATTAATTGACATAAAATGCAGTTCATATTTTCGCATTTCGTTATCACCATAGTGTATAATGCAATAGTCAGATGTTTAAGTAGTGTGTCGCTACATTATGGGTTGCAATGCTCCTTGCCTGCCTGACCACGACAAAGAAAAAGCCAAGAACTAGGAATATCTTTAAAGTGCTTAATTCCAATAAACATATAGTTGACACAAAATGGGTGTTTCAAGGTCTTCTACATTTTTGTGTAGTAAGATATTGCCTGTCTCTTACGGTTTAACAGTTATGCAAATGTCATCCAGAGTGAAGAGGTCTTCAAAGGCTCCACCCAGAAAGTCCAACATATAAATTCCATTTGTGTGAAAATACCTTTAAGTATGTCGTATTTTCATTCAAAATTATTAAACACATTTTTAAAAAATCAACGTTTTGAAAAAAAATCATAAGTATATATTTGTTTCAAATGTTGTTATAGGTAGTAAGGGAGTCAGTAGGCAAAGGCTATATCCAATTTTAAAACGTGTTAAATTATATCCCCGCTTTATTTTTATTTCACGTTCCTTCCATCACAACGCAATAAATGACTGACTCGTGATAACACTTCAAAAAATTAAAATGTGTTGAACAATTCAAAGCAATAAAACATAACATATTAGAAATAGCTTTTTTCATACAAACATTATTTGAAGCAAAATGTGTTTTTTAAAGTGATCTACTTTTTTCAGATAGGGTTTGTTTTATCACTGGTGCTTTACCAGTTATACAAAATTACACACAATTCATTCTGAATGCAGAGAACTCGTGTGACTACTCAGGGGTAATTCAATATATATCACCAGTCATGTAAATAGGTGGTATTTAAATAAAGATAGCAGCCATTTTTGACAGAATCAAATAAGGAAACATTTTCTGTAGTCTGTGGTGGGCAGGTTCCTGAAAATCTTGGTATTTGGTCAATTTCTCTTGTTGAGTTTGCTCACTTACAGACATATATACAGACCGCAGCCATTGATCTATTCCCAAAAATTGTGTATTAGCCAAACATGCATTACCGATGAAATCTCAATAATGTATTTTTGGGTGGAATGCAATTATCCTCATGCAACTGTAAGCAGATGCTGCAGAAAGAAAACGTGACGTATATTACAGAAATGTAGGTGTTAGGAATTCAGTGCATTGATAGAGCATTTGTGATGTTTTCAATACTGAAATTGCTTCAAACTTCCATTTCATTAGTTTATGATATTGTTAACGACATTAAAATACAGCTTGCTATATCTGGTGAAATTTAATATAATGTGCCACAATCATTGTATAACAGCTTGCAAAGTTATGATTGAGGAAAGGTGGACAGAAGTGTTCAACTCGTCACTCGGTTTTTTATCGCTGCGCGTGGACCTTCCGCTTTTCCATACCTACTTCCTGCGTTCTGTACCTTATGCACTGCCCGCATAAAACTGTTCTTGGTGTCCTACAGGTGGTCACTCTATGGATTTAATATAAACTAAAAAGACTACAAAATGTGTAAAATTATGAAAATTAAAGGCTGTAAGCCCAGGCCTATATACCGGCACCAGGCAAAAACATTCATAAACAAACCTGTAATCTGTTTCATCCCCTAATTTTTCCCTTATTCCTTGCGTTCAAGAATTTCACACTTTCTTCCTGAGTGAATCGAGCATAGAAGTGTTGTTCCTATACGCCTAATAAAGGGTACAAGTAAAGGGTACAGATGCAGAGGGGGACACCTCGCTCACTTCGACCTACACAGATCTATTGTGGCTACCATCCCCCCCAAGAGACAAGGATGAAATGAGGGAACCGAAGGTGCCACACAGGGTCGCAGATAGACAGGCCACAGAGACACGCGGAAGTCCCTAACAAGTGCTGAGATCTCTTCATTCCGGTGCCAAGCAGCCATCACACCCGGGTCCGGTATCGCACTGAGCATCTCCCTCCGACGGAGAACAAGAGCCGCCAAACGCCACCTAGCGCCGAGAACAGCAGTTATCATGCGCAATCAACCACGTCATCTGCTCGGTACTGTCAACACTAGACGCCTGAAAGTACACCTGAAAGATGAGAAGGAAATGGAATGAAACCGCGAATGAATGGAAAGGAAACTGCGGTAGGAAACAATGCACCCCAGCATTCACCTAAGCAACATGGAAAAAACACGGAAAAACCCATGTCAGAGTGCGCGGACACAGGGATCGAACCCGCGACCTCCCGAATGTGGGCCACAAGCGTTACCACCTGAGCTATCCCGCTCGATGCCTAATAATACGTCGCATATATCATTGGTATAGGAAGTAACGTTTGCTTTACATAATTTCTTCAGGTTATTATATTCTATCAGTCCAATAAAAGACACCCTAAGAGAGCCGAGGTTATTAAAGCACGAAGTCGTAAACGGGAGTTCTATGGTTGAAATCGCGCCAGGACCTCCTCCAAGACTGAGGTCCTCATAAGTGGCAAATTCCGGGGAGATTGCCTAAACTTAGGCCTGGAACGTTTCCTTCCCAAATTACCATCCCCAAAAATCATTTCACGACATATACTATCAGTGTCCACCTGTAGTAAGGAGTGTTGAACACTACTAAAACGAGGAAAGCAAACATATGCATATCTCCTCTTAAGCATTCTTATCGACAGTTTGTGTGGCTGGAAAATGTATGTGAAGATGTGACCTTTAGTAGCTCTCTTATAATATAGGTCATTTCAAATAAAAGATGAAAAGCTTTGACATTTGTCCTTACAAAGGAAGCTTCCGGGCCCTTTTACATTTGTTTCACTTGTAGAACAGCGTGCGCTTGCCTTCCCGGTGAAATACGAGGTTCCAGTAACAAACCCTTTATGGATAGAACCGTATCACGTATCATCCGGTCAGATGTAGACTGAACTAGACTCAGCTAATCGGCCATTATTCCTTAATTAACAATTAGTTTTTATGCAATGGGAATTGTCGCTTCAAGATCTAGAGTACTTTTCAATCAGTTTTGTATCGACAGTACACTTTGTCCAGGCTATGTTCCTAGGAAAGCTTCCCGTGTAAAGTAGACACGCTATTGGTGGGGAAGAGGCGCCAGTGATCGGTCACATGGTTCCCGTGAGTTAAAGGCTAGTCGAGGGACTGTTGCGGTAACAATAAACACATGTAGGTATTGAATAACATTTCCTTATTCCTTCAAAGTTATGACAACATGTTGCCTGTGTAAAAAGTATTACCAGCTATTATTCATTCAATATTGGGTTCAATTCCTGATGCATCCATCTCAGGGTAAACCATAAATAACAATCATTAATTCTAGATCTACTTTGATTTTTAACATTGTTCCGAAGTGGAAAACAGAAGCAATTTGTACACGTATACGGTTCCAAACATCGTTACTGTACGCTCACAAACGTTCCGCAAATTTGGGAATGATTTTTTATTTAATATTTTATATATTTTATAAACATGAATCCCCGACTTCCAACAATTTCGTAGAATTTTTCTCCTCTGTATTTCTATAGTTTCTGATTTTAGGTGATTAGGAACCTCTTTTGAACTGACAGAAAATAGATTACTGTTTCTACCACGAAGAATGAAATCGCTTGGAGCAACTTGGTGTACTGTGGCTTCGAGCTTTGACCGGCTGGAATGAGCCATAGAGGGGAATGTGGCACCTTCAACGGCATGCCTAG
Organism: Tenodera sinensis; assembly: GCA_030765045.1. Lineage (NCBI taxonomy): Eukaryota > Metazoa > Arthropoda > Insecta > Mantodea > Mantidae > Tenodera > Tenodera sinensis. The sequence goes on along the minus strand of JAUKNM010000031.1, from coordinate 91,394 downwards.
GAAGTGTGCATAAGTAAGGCACTTACGGAAACTTCTTCTTTATTGTTCGCAAGTGGTAGTGAGGACCAGAACGGGGATTTCGATGACCTAAACATGTGAAAAATCACCTCCAAAATCGCCTCAAAAATTAAAAAATATATAATATAGCATATTAATCAATATAATAGTAGGATATAATATACTAAAATTGACCTATCGCCTGTAAAATGACCATAAAATTAAAAAATATATAAATGTAAAAATATTAACATAATATACTTATTACATACTTATTACAATAGATGTAATAGTAAGATATAACAAACTAAAATTAACTTAGTACTCAAACTTACCTGTTTCTTAAGATGGGTATACCGAAAGTTATACACTAATTTATACGCAGGTAAAACTGATGCCATATATGCCAGGTGAGTCAGTTGCCCCTCATTCTCGAGTTTTATGCAATCCGAATTTTATACTCCAACATGAAAACATCGACCCCATTAGTAGGTTCTACCCGCGTATTTAACATGGATGTTAAACACTCGATGAAATTAATACTAATATAGATGTTATCACATCACCCTTTGATTTATTGGCAATTAGACAGCTGACGTTTGCACTTCTGCAAATGTTCAGTGGAACGAGCGAATATTACATCTTAAACGGAATGTTTAGTTTACACGTTAATAGGTAGCTGAGTTGGAACGAGCGCAAGACTCCAAAGTAATATGTCTGCTGTGAAGGTGGTTCAAATCACCTGCATGTACTAATTTTTTTTAGCGTGCAATCCTCACAATTTACAAATTATTATTCTGAAAACTGTTATTACGTATATTCATTTTTATTGATATATTTATGTTTTATGGCATTGTTTGATGTTTCTTTATTGGTGAACTACAGTTATGTAGTTGTTTAAACACACCTATAGGTAGGTGCATTTGAAATAATGCTCATTTATACACCTTTGAGCACAGAAAGCAAGAAAATTACATTGTCAGGGTTTAACATGGAAGTTCAACTCAATTTCCCAGACAGTGAATTAATATGCTATTAAAAATGTTTCATAGTGATATGTTTTGCGGCGCTGGAATGACCCTTTTTCTATTCCTGGCACACGCATCTTCTAACGAAGCAAGTACTCGAACTGGTGACCTTCTTGGGTAATGCACGACTGGGCACGCTGTTTGATGGAGCCCCTGACTTGGTGTAACATGGCGGGTTGAACATTTCTACAAGCCACTGTAATACGCTGAAGAAGGGTTTCTAGATTGCCCAGCTCCTCTGCATAAATGCGTTCTTTTAAATTATCCCAGGAGAAAGAAGTCAAGGGGTGTCAGATCTGATGATCTGGCAGGCCAGGAAACCGGTCCTTGTCTTTCTATCCAATGACCAGGATGTGCAGCATTCAAATGATTGCAGACGATCCCCGACCGATACGGAAGAGTGCCGTGTTGAAACCACATCGTAATTCGCTCCTGCAGTGGCACATTCCCTAATAATAAGGGGTGAGCTACGGAGGAATTCCAGTAGCATGCTTCTGTTAGATGCCCCTCGAAGAATAATGGTCCAACAAGGTGGTCTGCCAAGATTCCACACCAGACATTTACACCCCACTGCTCTGGGAATGCAGCCTCCCTTACCCAATGAGGATTATCAACACTCCTATAGCGTATATTGTGACGATTTTCAGTTCCATTGTTGTGGAATCTTGATTCCTCAGAAAACAATATCCTGGATGCGAATCCCACATCACTTGCTACTCGCTCCAGCAATCATTCACAAAAGGTTACTCGAGCTTCGAAATCTCTCCCGTGAAGTGCTTAGTGTAGGTGCAAACGATAAGGATGGAACTTATTAGTGTTCAATATTCACACTACAGGAGATTGGCTGATGTTCACTTCCTGAACAACTACCCGTGTACTAGTATGCGGATTGTTCTGGGTGGCGTTCAAAACTGCTTCTGCATTAACACCCGATGTTGCTGGTGCATGTCTATGAGGAGGCATTCTTGCAAGTGATGCTGTTACACTCAGACGCCATTCAACATTCCGGAAGGTGTTTGTTGTTGGTTGTCGTTTGTTCGGATGTCTCTCCCGATATAGATGCTGAGCCGCTGGTGTATTTGTTCTTGCTTCTCCTTAGATCAAAAGCATATCTACGTACTCGTCTGTCGAATACATAATGAAAGACTGGCACAAAATATCGTGCGACAGCATACGTGTGGAGAACGCAGGGGTCGGCATTCGCAACACACTACATCATGCCAGTCCAATGGGGCAGAAGTCATTATATCTGTTCAATTACAAAATGCAGACAACCAAAAACGATTTAAATTATAATGCCCTAAACGCCCAGGGACTGGACTTTATAATTAGATTATTGTGAATTCGGTTTCCAAGTTTTGACGAACATAAAAAAAAAAAAAAAAAAAAAAAAAAAAAAAAAAAAAAAAAAAAAATTTACAATTCTGAGAGTCGAATCTATGTCATTAGGGCTTAGCGCAGAGGACCCGTCACAATCCTAGTCAGCTATTTCGAGACTTAACTGAAAGCACGTACCACTTTCAATAGTAGGACTTGCATGTCTGGCGCTATGCCATTTCCACCTCGCGAGTCATCGGGCTTGATTTAGCCTTTTAAGACAGTTTTAATCATTTGCTGGGCGTTTTAATATTATTACTTAAATGGCAAAAGCTGTTATGCATATTAATTGAGATGCACGAGGCGTAGTTCACGCAAAAATGTAAATAAACTGTTGTTTAGTAATATGTCCGTTTTGACTGTACTTTTATATGTACCATTTTGATGGATGAGGCGTGTCTAAACTTTTCCTAATTTTTCGCAGCCAATCCCTGCTGTAAGTACAAGAATCCACCATTTTCTTTTTAGCTGACATTGTTAGTGTACTCATATGATAGGTCAATTATATATCCTGGCGAGCTTATTCACTGAACCCTAGCGCGCCGGCGTCAGGATTTGTTTCACTCAGGAAACGTTTAGGATCCCATCCGTGTTAGCGTGCATTGTCGTTCAGGTCTCCAATTGGATTTCCCTTTCATTCCTTCCTCTAGAGCGCATGCAAGACACCATATGCCTATTGAGAGCGCTAAGTGTTGTGCTGAGCTCCAGTGACAAATCAGCAGTAATTCTATACATACTATGAGTAAATGCAAAAAATCTGCTTTTGATTCTTCGTCGAACTTAGATGAAGTGGAGCACTTCTGCAATCGTCTACAGGAAACGCTGGACAATTTGACGCTAACGGATAGTGCTGTACACTACTTATCTGACGATAACGAAAATGAAGCCGATGTCCAGGCATGACCTCACAGCACAAAAGATACGTAGAGATACCATTCCATCAACTATTATATACCGACTGTATCAGCCCTTAGTGTTAACTCTATGGCCAGAAAAGGCAAAGTAAGGGTCATCCAAAACCACAGCCCTTTTGCGTGCATTGTGAAAAAACCGGCCATTAGGGTCAAGACTGCCCGCAAGAGAAAGAGCCAAAGTCTAGATCGGAGAAATTGAAGACTACCAATAGCTGTTTTCTATCCTTAGACGTGGTCACTATAAAGGACAGTGCTTCAAGAGAGAAAAAAGCATTCTGCACCTTATGTAAGGAAGAACAAATTATTTTCGTAGGTAACAGAGGACAGGATAATTTGAAAACTTCAGTTAGTAAGATCGCAATCGCAACACTGTACTTCACATATCTGCAAACTGCCCGCACATGGATCACAAGCGCTACAGGGAAAAACAAATTAACGCGGTGCATTCTTGATGCAGGTAGTCAGTCGAGTTTTACTCATAGCTCCTTGAGAGACTCACTAAACCTGAATGTACCGAGTAGAAGGAGCCTAGAAATCACCACTTTTGAAGCATCCTAAAATGCTGCTGAGCATAGAAGGTAAGTGAGCTTTGACATGGGGCACACAACGAAAGCTCTGTGTCAGTTGCGGCCTTCGAGAGTAACAACACATATTCAGTACAACCAACCAACCAACAAGACATCCAAGTTATAGCTTCACTGCAAAAAATAAAATTAGCTAACCCGCAAGATGACTCTGAGCACGACCTCCCCCTTGAATTACTCACAGACGTGTACTACTACTGGAAGGTTTTGACGACAAAACAACAAATCAAGGTGCCATCTTTGCTGGTTCTCCTAACCACAATTTTCGAACATACACTCAGCGGCAACCGATCCAGCACTATAGTGATTCAAGTATCAATCCACTTCATCTCCTCCATTGTCGACGTGATCTCCAACGAATCTCTCCGGCACTTTTGGGATCTAGAGACAATTGGGATTAAGGAAGATCAACCGCAAGCATTGGCAGTTAAGGGACACACTTTCATGTAAGAATTATTTCACGACTCGTATCGTGTTGAGGATAGAAGATGTGTTGTTTCACTTCCAAAGAAGAAGAATATTGAGTTTTTAAGTAACTTAAATACGGCACAATGCTTCCGCTTCCTGCAGAAAAAACAGGAAAGGACTGTTAACTTCAAGTGTATTTCCTACAACCATATGTTAGTCTAAATCCGAAAGAACCACGTACAAGTTGCCCTCACGGATGAAGATTGTGACGTGTACTACCTGCCGCACCAAGAGGTGAAGAAAAACACGATGGTAGCCATATGAAGCAAAGAATTGTATTCGATGCATCTTCGCCCGAAGATGATTCACCATCACATCCTTGAAATGGGCCCGAACTTGCTACCAGAGATCCTTGCAACACTGCTTAGATTTCAAAAATATCTTAGTCTCACTTAGCATCACTTGTATGCGACGGAAATCAAGCATTCCTTCGGCTAGTACTTAACAAAAATGGCAGGGATCTCAAGATTTACCTGGTACCGTATAGAATGAACTGAAGATGGAAACTACAAATGTGACTACCTATTGTTTCAAGCACTTATCTTTCGATCCTACATAGAGCCCATTTCTCCTGTCAGCTACTGTGAAAGAAACTGCAACACTGAAGCAAAATGATTACCCACTGGCTTTTGCATTAGTCAACCAATGTACCTTCATGGACGACTTTTCAGCAAGCGTTGATGAGGACTGTCATGCAACAGCACTGTACAGGGAACTCTACGACCTCATGCTGCAGATGAAACTACCGCTCTCCAAATGGGTAACCAATTCAAAATCTTTAAACAACTAATGGCAAACCGAGGGATTGAAATCAAGATCAGTAGATTGGAGTACTACAAACGACACTGTCTTTACCTACCAAAACAAAACACCAACAAATTTAGTGGACTTGTCAGTAGCCAAGAAGAATGTTCTTCGAGCAGCAGCCAACAAGGAGCTGACGGATCTCACTAAAGTGTTCAATGTTCCTAGTGCACATTCTGCACCGATTACATTACCTGGAGGTTCACCACACCACGAGCGGCTTGGTGGAGAGGTGTCTGGGAGAGAATGGCTGGCTCCAAAAAGCTTCCTGAGAAAGGTCCTTGCGCGTTTGCAGCTAAATGAAGAAGGTCTTATCACTACGTAGAAAGTATTGAAGCTGCCCTCAACAACAGACCTATCACCGAAGATAGAGACACAGGAGAAGCTCCAACACCATCCCACTTCCTAGTCGGCAAAATACTCACGGCCATCCCAGAAGGTACTAGAACAACTGCCAGCAAATAACCCGTCCTACATATCTGGCCGTCCACCTCGAGATCGACCAAGGTCGGAGGGATCTTGAGGACTGATGCGACATCTGTTAGAGAGTTCAATAATAACAGATGTTTGGTTGTTCTAAAGTATATATTAATAGACAGTAATATACAGCACGAAATCCTTTCGTTTATTCCCAGTAAAACGTGTGTATCAACAGTATCGTTGACATGAAGGTATCATTTGCTTGCCAGGGATAGTGTTATTAGAATGGATGTCACAATGTATTTTAAGGTTATGCTACGCGAGTACAGCTTGATTATTTCGACCTGAACTTGCTTAGCTGTATGCGCAGTAGTCGGACTATTCCACTATCGTGTGAGAAGGGTTTTGAGTCGCTAGTAGGTGGGCAGCAAGTATGTGCACAATGCGGGTAACAAAAGCAGGTAAGGGGAATATTGCCAGCCTTTCTCCCCCACCCTAGACTACCTTCTCCACCTCTGCATTTCTGCATGGTCAGGTCTAAACAATCAAGCTGTACCAATGAACTTAGCTATCAACAAAACGATAATAATCCGGAAATAATTTTACTATTTAGACAGCGACCATAGCCAAGCAGAAGTCAATGGAACCAAAACACCACGTGTGCAAGCAAGCTGCAGCCAGTAGAAGTAAAAGTAACATAAACACATTATTCTGAGCGTAACCAAGCGACAGCTAACCGAACTAAAAGTAACAGCGAGACAATCACCAGCCAGGAAACAGCGACATAGTGAATGAGTGAGCATGTCAAAGAAACAAAAGAATAAGTCTATCCTAGAGAAGAAGAAAGTTAAAAAAAAAAAAAAAAAAAAAAAAAAAAAACAAAACGAGACATTCAGAGAGGAAACAAGAAGAAAGCTGGAAGCAATGAAAATCAAGCTCAAGAGCACAAAGGCAACGTGGAAGCACTATAGAGAAAGCATGGAAATAAAGACGCAATATAGACAACACGATGAAAATGAAAATGTAAATGTAAACGATGGAGCAGCGCATTACAGAGAGGAAAAAGAAGAAACATGATATACAAGAAACAATATTATCATCAAAGGTACTGAAATAAAAGAAAATACAGGAAAGCTACAAGAAACAGTGAAACAGAACTTCAAGTAATGGGATGCAGGAGCTCCGGACAAAGAGGCGAGATACATAGATTGGAAAAGCAGAGAACTTGTGTATGAAACACTGGGGAGTTACAATCAGGATAATGAGAAATAAACGGAAACTTAAGGAGAAGAGTGATATGTAAAAGTTTACATGGAAGAAAGACACACAGACGAGGAGAAAGAAAGAGAGAGAAAGAGAGAGAGAGAGATATGCAAGTTGTACGGAAACAGTAGGGAGAATAAAAGGAACGAAGTAAAGCGGAGAATCCAACAATTCAGCAGTAATAGAGAATGGGAATTTCGTCAGGAAGGAGTTTAAAAACAACGCAATAGCTTGAAACAGTCAGAAAACATCCAAAGCAATGAAAAGTATATACTTGGGCTAATGTAACACTGTCATGACCATTTCTTCTGGGTCGCAATGTTAAATACACAAACACTTTAAGGGCAAGAATGTTACTATAACTCAAAGAAGCAGTAAGATGTACTGAATTTGATTATCTGTCTGCGCGAGGCTAGAAGACAAGAAAACGAGCTATTTAAGCTAAAAGAATAGAAAATCTGTGGGTTCTTTTGGAAAAGTCGGAAGACACAGAGAAGTAGGATCTCTCAGTAGATAAAACACCATATAACACAGTTAATAGGGATATCACAAAGCATTACAGTAAGAAAATTTAATATCAACAGCACCAAAATGACAATAGTGAAGATCTAAGCTCCAGGACTACAATGCCCAGATGAAGAAGTATGAACCTCCTATGAAGAATTAGCTGATGAAATTAAGATACATATAGAAGATCAATTTTAGCATTGGTCACCTTAATAGCAAAATCGGGTGTAATGTCTGTACTGGAGGAACAGAGATTGGATCTTACGGCATAAGAAATAGGAATGAAGAAGGAACACGACTTATACAATTCACCCAAAGACAGATGCTCAAAATAGCAAATAGGTTCTTCAACAAAACTCCAAGGAACCAATGGACAGGGAGAGAAGGATAATGGCGAATTAAAAAATTAGTCAAACTTCATTCGAAGCGACAGTTTGAAGTTACTAAGAAACATTGAGGTCGCGAGGTTTTGATACGGGTCACATCATGGTGCGTGTGGTTGTAATTCTAAAGAAGCAATCGATTAGGACCAAATTTCATAACAGCCCCCATCCAAACAGTAAGTTTCAAATCCTACAAAATGTAAGGAAGGATCAAGGGAACACTTAAGGCAATTAATGCAAATGAATTAAAAAAGCCTTGAGGAAACCTATTTGGCGGTCGTACAACGTATGATAGAATCTGCCAACAAAGCAACAAAGCAACAAAGAAGGATAAGACAGAAAAGAGAATATAAAAATTTTGCAACTAATATAACAGAGATGAAAACGCAGCTTCCCGGATCAAGTACAGTGAACTAAATAAGCTCAAACACTTATAAGAAAATACTTAGGGTAGTGCAATGTAGAGCTGGAGATGCAAGAAATAGGGCCAATAGAATTGCTGAGAAAACTTAAAGAAGAGTTGGTCCAAGGCAAAAAGTTGCCAAACCGACGATCTATGAACATCTGTACCGCACCACCCTACCAAAGGCGAACACTAGGTTGTCACCGTTCATCGGAAAAGCTGTAGAAGAAATCCAAACTCCTTCATTACCAAGTAGCGAAGCTAGAGCAACTATTCAAGAAACGAAAACACACAAGCCGGAGAAAAGATAATATTTTACCAAGTAGCATTTCAAACTAGGAAGAGAAAACATAGTGAACACCCTGACAAGTTTATTTAACAAGGTATTCGAGACAGGAAACATATCCAACAGAAGGAAATGTAACATAATTATACCCCATGAAAAAAGATCAAAAGAAGATATTAGTAATTATTGACCAATCAGCTTGTTGTCAAATGTATATACATATTTCTCCAAAATCATATATAGTGATAACATAGCTACGAGTATTAAAAAAAGAAACACAAGAGTACAACCAGGGTTTAGATTACGCATTTATCGATTTCGCAAAGACATTCGACACTGTATAACATGTCCCATTAGTAGTAGCACTACAAAAATGGGGAAAAAAGAGAAGTACGTCAGGATTTTGGCAAAATTACACGTAAACGCTACAGCGAGGAGACATCTAAACAAACAAGGTGGGGAATTAAAACTACAGTGAGGAGTAATACAATGCGTTCCAATATCCTCCAAATTCTTTATAAGTCATATAGATGGTATATTTCGGAAGATCACCACAGACTACGGTGTATGCATAAATAGCACAAAACTATCCAACCTAAGATGTCCTGATAGCATAGTACTCATATCCACCGGAAGAAACCAAGGCGCGTATTCCAGAGCTGGGGAATTTGTGTTCAATGGTAGGTCTAAAAATTAACCAAACAAGGATTACGTCAACGACAAACAGCAAAGAGGTAGACATCACATTAGTAGGTATCGAAGGTCTAGAATACGAACAAGAAGCTGCATACTTGGCTTTCAAATCATGTCTTTTAAGAAGACGGTGGACAAACGAATAGCAGAACGCATCGCAGCAGCACCAAGTTCTGGTTCTTAAGAGTTATGCTCCTGAACAAATCCTACGATACAACTTCTGAATGGTAAATGATGAACTTATGTACTGTAACAGCAATCAATTTTCCGTTATTTATCTCTCCAACTTTTACAATTGGTTCACTCAACACAAATTAACACATGAACACTTCACATTAACCACCTTTAGCATATGCTTTCTTACTTGGCCGTTTTAAACTCTCCAAGTTTACTCACTATGTTTAGTTTATTTTGTCTACTTTTACATTCAATTAGCTTTATCCTCACTTACACAAATTCCCAGATACACTCCAAACTCCCACTAGCATGAAATTTTAACCCTTAACCTTTTCAATACTGTCTGCTACTTTTTCAGCTCTTTAGCAACGATCATCCAATGAGCATCTAACAGTGGCAAGCTTACTCCATAGAGATCTTAACCAATGTCACTTACAAACCAATGTGGCTTACAAACGTAAGTTTAACCCCCTAAAAACACAAGCGATGGATCTTTTTTGTAGTGTTTAACGCCCCTTTTACTACTACGGCACCGCAGGCGGTGACACTGATGATACATGGAAAGAAGATGGAGTCCCAGTGGAATGAGATGACGGAGGAAACCGGAGAACCCGGAGGAAACCCCCACCCCCCAGCGCCGCTTTGTCCACTACAAATCCCACATGCAACTGCATGGGATCGAACCCGGGCCGTTTTGGTGAGAAACGAATGGAGCGATAGATGTCTGCCAACGTAAACTGGAAGGGATAATGTTGTGTCTAACACTGAGAGATAGAATGCTGAGTCAAGAGTTAAGGAAGATCCAATTATAGGACGCCGCGGACACAGGAAACTTGGAGATGCGCAGGACACCTTATGGGCAGCACCATAAGAGATGCACACAGAACGAGTGTTTGAGACCGCAGGATTGGTCAGAGGAACGTCAACAGGCAAAGAGCCCGCTGGGTTGAAGAATTGAGGTGGACTTTGGTACCACGCAAGCTACGATAGCCAAAGAGAGAGAAACTTGGGGGGGGGGGGGGGAGCTAATGGACATAGGGAGTAGGGCAATAAACTATATTGATCTTCCCTGAAATTGCTAACCGGTACTGTAAAATCCAGCTCCCTTTCAGTTGAAAGAAGTCGTTGCCCTTAAAGAGCATAGCGGGCGAGACTTCCTGCGGATTGGTAACTACGTAGTAACCCTGCATTTTACAGACGATGCGACATGCAGGTGCTGACACCACATTCACCAGATCGCTAATTAGGGCGACGGTGGCGCTTGCTGTCAGCGTGCTCTAGTAGCGCAATGGTTAACATAATAGAAAGTCGTGATAAGGGTCGGAGGTTCAAATCACTTCTCCGAATAAGTGAGCTTTTATCCTGATATGTTTATGTTTTGAGAACGTTCTAAGAAATATGTGTTCTTTAGAATGGACTAGAAAGTGAATTGGCCTATAAATACGAAGTTTCATTCTCTCGTGCTCACTGTGGCACAATATTTTCGAACAGAAATCAGATTTAGCACTTGTTACAACCATATGGAGGAAATAGGAAAATTGTAAAGCTTTATCTGGTGACGCTCGAGCATGATGTGACAGTCACTGTTAAGTACTCTAGAGGTTTATAGTGATCATAACATGCGCTGGCAAACGTTATGTAGTGTGTAAGTATGTACTGCATTTCGTAAAGTCTCAGAATAACTTATTTGCTTTATTTTGAATGAAAAGCTAATTTAAAATAGTCAGATACTGTGTAACTGTGCCTCATGTTTGTAATTTATAATTACAATGTTATTAAGCACTTATTAATGATGTTCATTGAATCACAATCTAACCAGTAACAATTTGTATTTTCGTGAAATTCGTATAATTACACCAACTAAGTAAAACGACACTTACATGCCAAACTGTCAGTCCTTGTTCAATTTACTAAACATAAAAAGTACCTTCAAGTAGCGATATTTTATCCTGGGACCTTCAACATCGAAGGCTAACGCGCACACTGTTGCGCTACGAGATCAGGTGACTTTCCGGATAGCGGTACAAAGCCATCATTTCGGCCGAATTCGGGCTAATTGTGAATTGTAAGGTGCATCTCGTTTACACACGCGCATCTTCCTGTCAACATTTGCAATGCCAGTTTTAGTATGATTCATAATTTTTATAGGAATATCACACATTCCTCTTACACTTCTTAGCCCCTTTTGGTATATGACGGCCACGTTTCTGTCTCACATTGAAAAGGCCTCTAGTTGCAACCTCGATTAGGATGAGTTAACCGGATAAGGTTTTTCCGGTATTTTCCCTTATTCCTGAGAAGATTAATTGTTGGGTAACTGCTTTAAATACTACGCAGTTATGTGAACATAATTGCACACATTTCATGCATTCCTCATCCAATATGGCTAACTGAATTAAGGACAATAAGGGCTCTTCAAAATCCACATCTTTATGTTCTTAATAGAAGAGGTGGGGCAACATCTTGAATACTCCTTGACCTAAAATTGAAAGATATTTGATCATACTCTCATAATTCATCTAAGAATGAATGGTATCTAAGAATCACGCTTGACTTTTAACATGCGAACACTAAACTTCTTAGTAGATCATCATACACCAGGTGCGTCAGCTGTCCCCTGCTTTCCAGTTTTATGCAATCCGCGTTTTATACACTAACATGAAAACATCGGCCGCTATGCTAAGATTCCACCCAAGTGTTTAACATGGATGCATTTGTCTTCGGTTATCTATGAAGTTACTAGATAGCTCAGTTGGAACGAGCGCACGATTCCGTAAGTCATCCATGTGATGTAAAGGTGGTTCGAATCCCCTGCATGTACTAATCTTTTGTTGCGTAATATTTAAAAATGACGTTAGTTGATCAAGTGTTATGTATGAAGCTATTATTATTTGAATTCGTAGTTTGTTTTTCCACTTTATGACATTGTTGCATATGAGGACACCTGTCGAATATACGGTGAAAGAATGGTAAAAAATATCCTGCGTCAGCATACACGTGGAGAATGAAGAGTAAGCATTCATAATAACACACTACATCATGCCAGGCCAATGTGGAAGATGTCATTATACCTATTCTATTGCAAAATGCAGACAACCAAAAGCATTTTGAATTATATCCTAATCCCTCAGCGACTTTAAAATTAGATTATTGTGTATTCGATTTCCTAGTTTTGATGAACAGAAAAAAAGGTATAATGTCGAGACACGAACCCATACCCCTGGTGCTAGCGCATAAAATACTGTCATATTTGCATTCAGCTATTTGAAGACTTGACTGAAAGAATACTTCGAGTTCAAGCCGTAGAGACAGTACGCCAGGTTCTATGCCATTGCCACTTCGCGACTTTTCGAGCGTAATTTAGCCCTTTAAGACAGTATTAAACCTTTGTTGGTAATTTTAATATCATTAGTTAAATGGCAAAAGCTATTATGAATGTTATTTGAGTTGTACGACACACAGTTGGTGCCAAAATTTAAATAAGCCGTTATTTATTAATTTGTGCGTTTTGACTGGAAGGCGTGTCCCTGATATTTTTGCAGCCAACCCGGCTTTAAGTACAAGAATTCACCATCTTATTTTTGCCTCATGTTCATGTGCTCATATAATACGTCCATTTTTTCAAAGGCATCTACTAAGTTGCATTGCTATGTATACTCTAATAAAAAGTTTGTAAAATCGGCTGGGTACCCGAAATTCCCTTTCAGTAAACGAATCGTATGTTCTTGCGGTGTACTTTAGCTAGGAGTTCTGTCTCGACGTTCTGTTGCTTATACCACCGTTTCTCTAAATTTTGAGTATTCGTCTGTCTAAGAACGTCAATAAATAGGTTTTAGTAAGCGCAAAACTGGACTAAAGCGGACATGCCGTTTGGTGGGTGGCCTACCTTCGAAAAATTAAGGGGCGGCTGGCTCACCTGGTATAATAGATTTCGTCAAGTGTGACAATTGCCCAGATTAGTGTGACATCGCCAGTTAAAATCTAATTAAACCATTGAGTCTTGCCTACACATCATCATTAGAAGATACCTATTTTGCTTCTGAATAAAGCAGAAAAAATCTTGGAAAAAGCTTTCAAAACTCGTATGGGTTCATTCAACACTCGTTAAAGCCTTGATGTACAATATACATACAGTGTTTGCAAAAATCACTTTTGATAACGGAGATATTTATCAACATAGCGATTTTCCTTGCCGTTGGCTGGGAAACTCAGGCTTCAAGGGTACAGCCAGGACCGCACACAAGAATGCGTTATATGTTCAGTTTGCCGATAACGATATTGCAGTATGGGATCAATATTAACGCTAAATGCTAGTGATTAATTTCTGTTAGTCCTTTGGTGGAATTTCAGTAAAATGTTTAATTATTTGTTAAAATAACTAAAAGAGAAGAAATAAGCTGTTCCTGATATCCGTTGACACTATATAATGTCATATGTATCAACGTTTATATGAAGGGTAAGATTTTGAATGTAGTGGACATGACCTCATCAACGTAATCCTCAACATATGCAGGATATTTCTTGTTGCATCTTGCCGGACAGATGGTGCTGATGATTGCGCATATTAACTGCTGTTTTCGGTGCTAGGTGGCGTTTTACCGGCCTTGTCCTCCGTCGGCGGAGGGACCCTCAGTGGTATAGCGTACCCGCGGTGTGATGGCTGCTCGGCGGGGCCTGGCGCCGGGGTGAAGATACCTCAGCACTTGTTAGGGACTTCCGCGCGTCTCTGTGGCCTGTCTAGCTGCGACCCTGTGTGGCACCTTCTGTTCCCTCATTTCAACCTTGCCACCTGAGAGGTGATAGCCACACTAGATCTACGTAGGCCGAAGTGAGTAAGGTGTCCCCCTTGTGTCGGTACCTTTTACCTTTTTACCTTTACGCCGACTCTGTCGAATTGCATCTTCTCGTCTTAAAGACAAGAGTAGTTAACTGGTCATGTAATGTCGTTCTTGCAACGCACGAAGTTTAGACAATTCACTATTTTACCCGGTCATTAACAAAAGAAGGGAGTAGCTACTGATATGGCAGTTTTCTTGCATTCCAGCATTATACTTATATAAAACAGTTTTTATATAACCGGTAAGCGTAGTTTTTGCACGTGGTAGAAAGCTTTACAACGAGCCGTAGGTTAGTAGTAAAATCTCGCAAAGTTCAAAAAGAAGCTTTCTGTCAGTGTTGCATACCTAACTTATTTCAAAACTGCAAAAAACATAGGTATTCATGACAGGACAAGCAAACATTTGTTTCGTTGACACTAATTACGTCACGGAGAGAAATGGTGAGGCATCAAACACATGACGGCATTACAGTGCAGCGTCTTCAGCAATACGCTGACATGCTGTCCGCATGGTTTGCCACGTGGCAGCTTAAGATCAATGGCACCAAGTTGCAGGCAGTTCCACTTACTAGACGGCACCTCCACGATATACCTGATCGTTGCCTGGCAGGAGAATTACTCTGGTCCACTGAGACAAATTATTTAGCTGTAGGCCTAGATGTGGGTCTGTCTGGAAGGCGTATGTTTCTTCACTGGCGTCCAAAATAAGCAGATGGATGGACATGTTATGTCCACAATACAAGAAATCTCTTATGGCCTTAAGAGACAAACTCCCACTATACGAGCGGTAATAAGACCCTCAATTATCTAGGCCTGCCAAGTCTAAGAAGCCACTGCCAAACCAATCTCTACCAACTTCAAGTCTTTCAAAACCAGTTCCTTCGAATGGCGACCACCGTCGAATGGTACACAAACCAAATTTAGTAAAATGCTCTGTTTGGGAGCATCTCTCACTTTCTTATCGTCTTACGGGTGTCTCATAAGGAGTCAGGCATAACTGCTGACCAATGAACTGCTGACAGCTGTAATACGCGGCTAGAGGAGTGGCGCTGTAATAAGGACAGGGAGGGGGGGGGGGGCAAGGCTAGATACACCTGGCCTCGTGGGACAGTTCTTTAGATTCATCTCCAAATTCTTAATGTCTATTGTGGCAAATACTGTAAATGATGCTTGAAATAAGCGGCATTTATTGAATTACACGATTCTGTGTTACAAGAAAAACTTAAACTTTGTCCTTAGAATCACCAAAACGTGCAACGCTTTAGACTAAACATAATCCGATATTATGTACATTGAAAGACTAAAAACGTTTAATCCGTCTACAAATTCTCCCTATATTTATACTCGAAGTAAAATGCGTATCGAAATAGCTTCAAACATGTCTATTACGTTATACTATAATACAGTTCCTTCTTTCAAATGAAAGGTTGTGTTCTAATGCCCATGCAATAAACAGGCTTTCTTGGATGGCATTAAAATTTAATTACATTTCTGTGAATTTGTACAGATTCTGAAATTTGTCTTGCCCGACACAGAAAGTAGCATGAATACATTTTACTAAATTCGCTCTCCGGATATCCTTATTGCTAATATCCATGCACATCTTTCCTTCACTACTTTAGCAGATCATATGCCTAACCTCTTCTACAGTTTTTATGCTAGAGTCCTTACCAGCTTTTTCCACCTCATTCGGGGCCCTAATGACCAAGTTGTCGACGGGCCCTCAAACACTACACACTCACTCACTCACTCACTCACTCACTCACTTACTCACTCACTCACTCACTCCCTCACTCACTCACCTACTCACTCACTCACTCACTCACTCACTCCCTCACTCACCTACTCACTCACTCACTCACTCCCTCACTCACTCACTCACCCACTCACTCATTCACTCACCTACTCACTCACTCACTCACCTACTCACTCACTCACTCACTCACTCACTCACCTACTCACTCACTCACTCACCTACTCACTCACTCACTCACTCACTCAATCACTCACTCAGTCACTCTATCACTCACTCCACCTCATTCGCGGCCTTAGGAATCTGGCTTCGACCCCGGGAACACTACACGCGCCCCAAGGCTTGTGCTATTCCCATTGCAACGTAAATTTGCAGCATAAGAGAACACCATCACAAATTTTTTCCTTCACTTCCCTTAGTTTAAACCTTCCAAGGACTCACCTCTGCACATCATTCTAATTGACAAAAACACTCTATTCATCACCCTTGACCCACCATTTTCCTGAAGTACACCATACCTAAGCCAGTAAGAGACAATGTCCATACGGGAAAAGTCGACTCTGCTGTGATGCATTCAGCCCGGAAGCCAAACAGCATACTATTCACGGAGAGAAGTTTATACACAAAATGAGCGACAAAAACGACGAAATCTATGGAACAGACGTGCAATTGTATTTCATATTCTCGGTGTTTTTCTTTTACCTAACCAACTGTAAATATTGTTGGTATATGTTCTCCCATTTCTAGTTCAATTTTTATCTTCTATGAGCATTATCCAATTTTGTGTTATGGCTTGTACGCTTTTAATTAGTATTTTAATATCTATGTTATATCCCCATTCATTAATTAATGCATCTGTCACTCTGATAATTGCTCTCCCCCTACTTAAAAATAAAATTTACTGGTGCTGTTCGAACTTAGGAGCTATGCATGTCTGTCATATCAGCGTAACTGAAAATGTATCTATGTGAATTTAAGAATATATTGTTGTACAGGTAGTGTATGTACTACATTAATCTGTAGTACATAATCGTAACTAACAATGGTAATTAATGCGTTTATTCAACGACCCTATGGAATACTAAGCTAATAGTAACGCCACTCTTGTAGTGCAATTTGATTCGGCCGACTTATTTTTCGTGTCAGAAAAGCTACTCACATTAGATTGTTACATTCTAAACGCACAACAATTGTCATCATCCTTAGCAGGGATAGAACCCTAGACCTTGAGCACAGAGTACTGCACCTAGGACAACGAACGGACACGATTTAGGAGAGAGAGAAAGTGAGAGAAAGAGAGAGAAAGAGAGAGAAAGAGAAGTACAATCATACCTGGCAAACCAAGGCACCACTGGCTTTTCTGCCCAATTGGAATACCATTTCATTTTTACTTTACAAAGGATTTTTCTATCAACTTAATGGCCAGCTTA
Organism: Tenodera sinensis; assembly: GCA_030765045.1. Taxonomy (NCBI): domain Eukaryota; kingdom Metazoa; phylum Arthropoda; class Insecta; order Mantodea; family Mantidae; genus Tenodera; species Tenodera sinensis. The sequence goes on along the minus strand of JAUKNM010000031.1, from coordinate 74,070 downwards.
CGCCTATCAGAAAAGGGACGCAGAGGACGCAGAGAGAGAGGGACAGAGAGAGAGAGAGAGAGAGAGAGAACCAAGCAAAGTTGGAAGTTTTTGTTACTGAATTACGAGATTTTTGCTACTCATTTGTTGACCAATCAACTAATAGTTTCTCTTTATTTGTATTAATTGGGAAGTGTGAGTAACTGTTATAATAACAGTCGTACTAATCCCAATGCTGTAAGAACAATAACAGTAACAACGATGATGATAATACTAATTGTAATAGTAATATTTATAATAATAAACATACGTTATTTGCAAATAAAGTGACCTGGAACATTTTTTACGACTGGAGAGAGAGAGAGCGAGAGAGAGAGGAGAGAGAGAGAGAGAGGGGGGGGGGACGTAGAGGAAAAGAGGAGCGCCTTGTAGGTTTTATCAGGATGACGTGGATGAGTTAACCGTCTTGTGTATTTAATTATGAAAGTGGTACCAAAACTAATTACAGATACTGTCATTCCGAAACCAAAGAAACAAAATATAAAGTCCTCTCTGCTGTTTCCTCGAATCACTTAAGCATGGTAATCTTGAATAATTTATCTAATGTGTTGTTTGCTGATAACACTCTAGCAAAATTATATTAAGTTAATGCAGCCTTATTTCACTGAGTACAGTGAGCTGGGCTAAAACGTTGTGAGATTAAAGCGGAGGTCCATGGTATCAAAACGTTTGCTCCCTCCCTCCCTCCATTCTACTCATTTGTTTATGTTGTACGTACCCTCTTTTGAATCTATTGCACTGGTCAAAGTTATTTTCAAATGACTCCTCATTCCCTGCAGAGGTACCTCAATGTTGTTAGCTTCAAACATTCTACATCAGACAAGCACATGGAAGTGCTAGTAGTTTTAGATGTGCTGACTATAACAGTAAACAAAGAGCAACAATTTGATCATATTATTTGTTTGGACAAGCGTTAATTTATTAAATGTGTAGTTTTCTGTTACTTATTTCTATATAGTTTCGTGCAACACTTATAAACGATGTTTTAGTTGTTTATACAGGGTGGAAGGGAAGTCATTACATTCCGTGTAATATGTGCTTCATAGAAGCATTACAAACAAAAAGGTCGAACGGCATTTTGCTCCTTGATCAGCTGGTTTCGAAAAAAATAAGTTGCTTTTTATCCAAATTGGATGCATAATTGCACAGGAATGTACGAAGATAACAGTTTGTTACTTGTAAGATGCGTAGGGTAACATATTCCTGACATAGCTTCGGTAGTAATTATGGGACATCACACAGGGCTACGAAATAATTATGTAAAAGACGTGAAGGAATACTTTGAGCTACTGTCTCAGACGTGGCGTGACAACGTTACGATGAGGCTGGTCAGGGAATTGATCTGGTTTGTGAATGTAAACAGGTCGGGCACATTCACTTTCATTAAATGTTTTGGGAGCTAACGCTAGGCCCACACTCGTACAGTAAACACAGGACAAGGCAGCGTATAAGTTTGTTTTCAAGACACACCGTTACGCCATTTGTTTATGTGCTGAGCTAGGGAAAGTGACCACCCACACAATATGCAGTG
>JAUKNM010000031.1:50000-67500 GCA_030765045.1 Tenodera sinensis | reverse complement strand
GACTCGGCGGAGTAGTAGTTCCCGAAACTTATGGGAGATTCATACGTCGGGGCGGTGCTGCCCTGGCGGAGTGAAACAATTTGCAATCCTCTGGTATCAGTCTGGAGAGCTGGGAGACAGTGTGTTAGTTCTCTTTTGGCCCCACCGAGGTTTCTCAGCAGGTTTCCACTCTAGCGTTAATCCGTGTAAATGCCATGTCCACTTCCATCCTCACTAAGCGGGGGGTGATATTTTAGATACAGGGTATTGCCCTACTGGAAAGAACCACGGAGGGGCTAATCTCCTTAGGATTAGAAGGCGCTTCAGCTTTGCGCAGAGCTCGTCTTCCATTCGAGGAATCGTCAACCAACCCTAGGTAATAAACTCAATCTTCGTGCGGGAAATCTGTCATAGAAATGAGAACTAGATGTAAGCTATTCAGGAACACACAAATGTAATCAGACGAGTCTGTTGAAAGATTAGACCATTCTTATAATAGACTCTTCTATCTTCTGTTGCAAAGTTATAGACCTAAGTTGTACACATTTCTTATACGTATGTAGCATTCATATCCAAATAATTGACTGCATATAATGCAACTTAGACCTCTTGTCATTAGCTAATTAAAATGAATATTGTAATGTAAACCCCGCGCGACAGCCCACGAAGGGCCAAGGCCTACCGCCCAGCCGCTGCGTCCCCCACCTCTGCCCACTACAGGCGTCATTGGTGAGGTGCAGTACTGGAGGGTGGGACGTGGTCAGCGCCCCGAGCCCTCCCGGCCAGTTATGCGGTCTTCTGGACCTGGGGCCGCTACTTCTCCATCAAGTAGCTCCTCAATTGATCCCCGCGGGACCTAACGAGGCTGAGTGCACCCCGTGCCAGACCTCCCAGAGGGGATAAAATCCCCATGCTGGTACCGGGGATCGAACCCGGGTCCTCCGCGCCACAGGCAAGCGCGCTGCCAGCTGCGCTACGGAGGCGGCCAAAATGAATATTATTTTCAAATATTTGTAGATGGCATACTATCTTGTGCATCACCAGTATCAACATTTAAACATCTAGAGTAATTTTTTTTTTTCGGAGATTGCTCATGCCAAGGACATTATTCCATGCAAACTGCCACTTTAAACTCAAACTAGTCGTATAAGTATTCTATAGCAAATTGTGTCCTCTTCTTTCTAATCCCCAAAAGGTGTTTGATTTATGTATGGAATGGGCCATATCCATCTGGAATTCTGCATCACTATATTAGAACGTGCGTGCGTGTGTATGTGTGTTTCACACTTGAAACACAATTTATTGATGTCGGACGAAGAAGTTTAAGATCATTTCCCACAAAGAATACCCATTACTTATTGTTAATTTTGATTTACTCAAAAGTGAACCTAACTATTTTGTTCAAAATATGATATGTTTAAGACATCACAAGTGAAATAAATTGTTTTCTGTGAATAGGCCGTGAGGTCCCATTTACCCTCATGCAAACGTTGTATACAAATAGGAAGCAATAATTCGAGATAGATCGTAGAGTATTCCACTGATGCCGGTTTATCACCTCTTTATCGTGGTATTATTGCTTTGGTTATATCACCTTCTCCTTGCAGTTCCGTCAACTTAAAATTTTTCTTACGTTTCTGAACATTTGAGGCATCTGTGCTCAGTAAAAGCCATTAGCGGGCCATTCAAAAATGGGAGACGAAAGATTTACCGAATATTCTAGTGAGGATACTGTAATTTTAATAGAGCATGCCCACCTTTAATGAATAACCTACTAACACAAATAATTTCCTTTATAATTATCATATATCTAATTCATTTCCTGGATTAAACGCAATTGTTGTTGTTGTTGCTGTCCTCACAGCCTGCTGGATTAGTTGTAGTGTCAACCGTAAAAACTGAATATTAATTAAAATGCATGAATATTACTGTAAGCTATTTATTAATAATCACAATTAATTAGTAATAAATAAATGAATTATTAATTATCTCGCGGAATACCGCTCGACGCTTTCATATTTGAGGAAGCACTCGTAAAATAATCGTCATATGAAACTTTCCCGTGGTATTAGTACAGATAAACATGATCGTTGAAGTATTGAATGTGTGTCATATAAGTCTGTATCATTCCGAGATATTTGATGTTCTTTTTTGCACGGTCGCCCCGAGATCTTCGAATTTAGAATCAGCTATTATCTTAGTAACTCGAGGACTGCAGATTTTTAAAATTAGTTTTGAAGGTAAGCATGGTCACTTTAATGCACACATTCATACTTTCAGACTCTAAGTAGGAGAGGAAATGCTTCTTATGAAAGAAAACTTCCCTAATCGAGCTGAAACTCGAACCCGTGATCACTGGATTCAGAAGCCAAGATGCTGACCGCTTAAACACAGGGGCGGACTATGTTGGGGTTCTATTTCTGAGTTCTCGAGTATTTTAAGCAACAGCACCTTCAAGTGCCTTCCTTTTGTCTTTCCTTCACAAAGAAAACGTAATATCAAGGCAGATACATGGAGATACAACTGTCGCGTTGGAAGTGTCATTGCTTTCTTCTTCGCAGAGAATAAATAATATCAAGATAAGGTACCTATACCAATAGAGTCGACTGTCATGTCAACCTACTGTATGCTTCATGTACTTACAAAAAATGTCATTTGAAACCATTTCTGCTAACGTTATCATAATTAATACAATTAAAAAGAAGACCATGGCCGAAAATATACTTTTTATTCTAGATAGCCGGCAAAGAAAGTAATGAATAAACAATGCTGCCTTATGCCCAAAATATTTGATTTAATATGCCTCAATTCGCAAACCTTATGTAATGCGAAATAAAGGACATACTACAACCTCAGATTGCTTCCTTTGAGAGGAAAACGAAGGCAAATAACTGGGAATTTCGTTTACAAAAGTGACTGAAAGGAAGTCGTAAGCGGAAATAACTGTATTTGTATAAGCTCTAATGGTGAATGCAACGTTATTGGAAAAGTTTACAACTTTCCTCATTTAGAGTTGACCACAAATGGCTTCAAGCAACACAATGTCCTCTGGAAGACTCGGTATCTTGCGAAGGGATATTGTGTCTCTACTTAAAAAGTATGTGAAGAAACATATAATTGCAATGTTTGGTATTACTGAAACTCTGATGTAATTCTGTTATCTTACTCGTTTTCTGAAACGCATAACAATTTTTGCAATTTTGGCTGATTATTTCTTCTAGAGTCTCCTATGTGTCCCTAAACTAGACCAAGACATTTTAGCAGAGTGTAGGTAATAGTAGTTAAATCATTTTTATGGGACCCATAAATGGTTCGCTTCATTGCAATTAATTTTCCTATCATTAAATTTAGCAGCCTTAATAAAGCATTCTGAAAGCTGAGTAGTGCATTAAATAAAAATCACAATTAGATTACGGTTTGTTTTTACTAAAATATAGAAAACAACCAACGAATGGAATATGAAAAACGCCTGCTTAAAATAGCTATCAGTTTGAACCTCTTACTAGATTTCTTCTCATGAACCATATGCTGAAGCACCATCCATTGACTTCCAGACCATTACTTCTGTGTCTTAGGCATGTCCCCGGTTGTAGTTGCTATGCTGAGTATGCAAGTTACCAAATGCGGTTTGGAATGAACAGAAGGTACAAAAACTTAAGATCTTTATATGACCGCACATAAAGAATTCAAGTGGAATAAGTTTATCTCCAGGCAGTTTATCCATCTCGTGCTGTTCAATCATCACCAAATGACGACTTGGTCGAGGTAAGTGATGCGAAAATCCCTTTGATTGCCTGTTGCTGAAGACCATGTCGGAAGAGCTGACCTTGCGTTCCAAATTATTCTCGCATAGCGACGTGTACTCCACAAATTCCACACTACAGGCCTGGGCTTAAGACGTTTTCAGTGGTATATACCAGGTGAGTCAGTCGCCCCTTAATTGTTTGGGAGCTCGTACATAGAGCAGAGGTTGGCTGTAAAAAATTATGACACACCTCATTCACCATACACCCGTACATTCAAAACGCACATAATATTAAATAATAGTTTATTTAAATGTTTGCGTAAACTACGCCTCATACATCTCAAATAACATGCATAATAGATGTCATTTAAGCATTAATATTAAAACTCCCAGCAAAGGATTAAAACTGTTTTAAAAAGCTAAATTAAGCACGGAAGCTCGCGAAGTGGCAATGACATAGCACCTGGCATACAAATTGCACTATTGAACTCGGAATGTGCTTTCAGTCAAACCTTCAAATAGCTGAAGAGAATTATGATTGTATCCTGTGCACTAACCCATGGGACATGTGTACGCCTTTCCGCACTTTACAATTATTTTTATGCTCATCAAAACTTAGTAACCGAATTTACAATAATCTAATTATAAAGTACCTGAGGGTTTAGGACATTTTAACTTATATCAGTTTTGGTTGTCTGCATTTTATAATAGAACAGGTAAAATGACTCCTGCCCCATTGGACTGCCATGATGTAATGTGCTATTATGAATACCGACTCCCTTCATTCTCCACACGTAAGCTGTTGCATGATATTTTGTGCCATTCCTTCACCATGTATTCCACAGACGAGCACATTGATATGCTTTTGATCTACGGAGAAGCAAGAGTCAATGTGCTAAGCAACTCGGTATATCTATAACGGGAGAGATGTCCTAATAGACAACAATACCATAAAATGGAAATATGGCAACAATTGTGGGTTCTTTTAAATTTAATTTACACAAAAACCGTTGAAACTATCGAAATACACCAACAGAAAAAGTTTTTGTTTATTCAATTTTCCATTAATATAGCCATAAATCAAGAACCTTCAGTGAATAATGATTCAGCCAGGTGATGATCAATTTTTTGATAACCACCATTTTCTCTATTTGTACAGATATTTATCATACTCTGTTAACGGTATTGATTATAACATGCTAAAAGAAATAGAGCTAAAGGTTCTTACTTCAGGGTTATTGAAATATGCTAGCATTGTAATCACATGCGTGTCATATCATTATAAGAAGTGTCGATTTTCTTTGGTTTTCCTGAGTCTTAGTTGCTAAATCGAGACCATCTACGTACCTATGCGATTTGGAGTGAAATATCCCTGGAATTTGTTTAATTTTACATGCGTTTTCTGTGGAATAACAACAATAATTTTCTATTCCATGGCATTCTCAACTAAAGCCCACAACTTCCTGTGCCAACATATTATATTCTAACACCAATATGTTCGTATTCAGGTACAAGGGCTTCGTATGTTCTTTTTAATCTTCTAGTAATTTATGAAATGAAATTAGGATTTTTACTGGCTATGTCCGTTAGAATGAATTGGGATTTGCAACGGTTTAGGAATTAATCAAAGTTGGTTGAGGTTTAGTTTAGGTTAACCTACGCGCGCGCGCGCACGCACGCACACACACACACACACACACACACACACACACACACACACACACACACACCACATATATACAGAGTGTAAATCAATAACACCGCACGAATTTTTCTGTTCATAGAGGGTCCATAGGCAATCAATTTGAAACAGGGAACCAATGGTCTACGACGTCAAGTTAATAAGTTATACGTATTCAAAGTAATTCGAGATTTTGACCAATAAATAATAACCAGAAAGAAATATATGAATATTATTCACTGGAATAGAAATAGTGCTTATTAGAAACCTAGTAAAGCCTGTCTGCTGTCTCTCTGAAGAAGCACTTCTATATTGTAGCTCTTCGAAAAGCACTTATTTGGAGACTTAACACGTGGCTGCACGCCACAGAAATGGATAATAGGTTGTGGCAAACGGCTACACAAATATTGGGCAGTTCTAAAGCGCGTACTTTAGCATGACTGACTTTGGACCTAATGAAATCGTAGAAATCGAGTTCAAACCCAAAGGAGGAATGAGTTTTTTTTTCTCTCCTTTCTTTTCTATTTTGAGAGAAATGTGCATTTGGTTTAAAATAGCAAAATACGACCATGATATGCAATGCACACAGTATTGTTTACTTTTGCTTCTTCTCACATCGGATGACTTGGGCTGGAGGGTTATGCACTGCCATTTGTCTGAAACTGACTGTAAGCTATTTGTCCTTGTCAATAACAGAAATTTTCCTTCCAACATTTGACCTGCTATAAAGAGTTCACAAAACGTTGAACTAAGTAATAGCACAAAGTACTACGACTTCCTAAAGAGACGCTGAATACCTATCTGTTAGCATGACATATGTCTAATACTGCCAATAGGCGACCTTAATAACCCTGGAATACACTAACACCACCGTATGGCAACTGTTTCCTACTCGAGTCACTCACGTCTCATTTCCTATTTCCTTCAGCGTACGATACCATTACGTTAGGCTTGAACCATCTCATTTAAGTGAAAATCAAATTCTCAGTGTACACCTACTACTTAGGTCACGCAAGTGTAAATAATAGCTAAATAAACTTGAAATAAAAAGGCTAAAGATTAGTTAAACGAAAAATTACAACGACACAAATGTTTCGTGTAAATCAAATTAGATTAAGCATGAGCTTATGAAGAAGGAAAGCAAAAAGAACAAACAAATATGGGGTTATGAGTATTTGAACCTGCGCTTTTAATACATGTGTGCTTTCGCGTCCGGGCACCATAACCATTACGCCAAATATAAACGCTTTATAGCTGCGTTATTTTCATAATCAGTGTTGTGCATCCCCTCAAAAAACTTTAAGGCACAGTTCTGTAATTTGTAATCCTAGACCATAGTTTACCTATCTCAAATTGATTGCCAATGAACCGTCTATCCCCGGTAAAATTCGTGCGGTGTTATTCATTTACACCCTGTATATACAGGTGTCCCAAAAAACACCGACGACGCTTAATATGTTGTGCGGGAGGCCAAATTGATTGATTTTCAAATAGGAACTCCTGTCCGGAAATGCATGGTTTGGACGCTGTAGCACATCAAAGTGTGAAATGGGTATACGTTCACATTCCGTCAATAAACCCAACATCGAGCTGTCTACATTGCAAACGGGCTTTGAACTGTGTATCTTCTATCATTGCAGAGCCTATATCGACGGCGGTGAGCTTCATGCCCATGACTCAATACGTGCGGTTGTCTGAAGACTTTCAATCGCTCCGTGTACTCGAGCAATAAGGTCCTCCCCCAACGTTACAGGAGTGCCATACAACATACTCTTCATACAGCTCCGCAGAAATTAGTGGAGAGTTGTCAGATCTGGTGACTGTGCTGGCCATGGAACTGGTCCACCACTACCAATCCATCGATTTGGACATGTGACATTAAGGTGATTCCGCACATTTACATCAAGGTGTGCTGGTGCTGATGTCAGCCATTTCAGCAGCTGTGTACTGGTGCGTGTCGCACGCTATTAGAAACGTTACTGTATTGGAAATTACACAAGTAACGTAATGGGATGCCCACGAAGGACTCTATGGTGTAATTTAGCACATGCCAGAATTTGATTGTGCTCATATCGTTCATCCCAGTACACAGATAACTAAATGATTGCATAAGTTCCGTGTTAAGATGCCAAAACGAATCTTATATACGATTACATATACAGAGAGAGGGGGAGGGAGGAGAGAGATGGAGATGAGTTTGTTTACTTTATATCATTAACATACATAATGGTATTCTCACACTGCTTTATTTTCTTCACCACCTTGTTCTGGTGATCACTTCCATTTTTGAGTGAAACGAAATGGTTAAATGAAGCACACTTCCAAGTGAAATAGTTGTAAAGTATACAAGGAACATGTTCAAGCTATCTAATTTACTATGCTTTGAAGTTATGACAGGTTGTTAGATACCAATGTTTAGATGCTTGCCTTTGCACAAGGCAATAATTGTAGTATGTACGTTGAAGGGTTGTAATCTATTTTTAATTAATTGCAAGCATTTTTGGATAACGTTTTAAAAGCAGGTTGGCTTCGCTAATAACAGACGCATGGCAGCGAATTGCCACTTACGCTACAGCGAATATTAGTTATTAGCATATGTATTGGAAAGCTGATATAACATCATTTAATTAATCCCACCTATTTTCTCCAACGCGCTAATTGCACACGAGCTGACCTCAAAACTTAATAATAGTAACAGTAGCAACAATAATCATAATAATTCCTATAATCATCATTACCATCATCATCATCATAATCATAATCATCATCACCACCACCATCATTATTATTACTATTACTATTATTACTACTACTAGTATTATTGCTACTGCTACTACTGCTGCTACCGCTGCCGCTGCCGCTACCGCTACCGCTACTGCTACCGCTACCGCTACTGCTACTGCTACCGCTACCGCTACCACCACTACCACTACGACCGCTACCACCACTACCACTACCACCACTACCACCACTACCACTACCACCACTACCACCACTACCACTACCACCACCACTACTACCACTACCACCACCACCACTACTACCACTACCACCACCACTTACTACCACTACCACCACCACCACTACTACCACTACCACCACCACCACTACCACCACCACCACTACTACCACTACCACCACCACTACTACCACTACCACCACCACCACTACTACTACCACCACCACCACCACTACTACCACCACCACCACTACTACCACCACCACTACTACCACCACCACCACTACTACCACCACCACCACTACTACCACCACCACTACCACTACCACCACCACCACCGCCACCGCCACCGCCACCGCCACCGCCACCGCCACCGCCACCGCCACCGCCACCGCCACCGCCGCCGCCGCCGTCGCCGCCGCCGCCGCTGCCGCTGCCGCTGCTGCTGCTGCTACTACTACTACCACCACCACTGTTCTTAATGTGGTTGTTGTGATTAATGAGCCCATTAAGGTATTAGCTCGTGCTTGTATCTTGAATAAATGTGATTCTTCCCGAAACACAACTCCAATTTATCATTGCTAGGGCTCTGAACTTCATGTCCTAAAAAACGCTGAAATATGCATGCCAATATGCTCTTAAAAACTTGAAAATATGCCAAGAAATATGCACTATTTAATTAAAACCATTAATGTCCCTTTGCAGTAGACAAGACGAGTTAGTATAAATAATAAATAAAGTTACCTTATTCCTTAGAGGTTGAAGCAGAAGTGGTCTCACCGCTAGTATTAACTGCTAAATTGCAGTTCATAACCAACACTTTGCACAAATTTTCAACTGTAAAACATCGTCTGTTGTGTCGCAAAACACTTTTGTAACGTGAAAAACTTCTCTCCACCGCACAAGACGTTATAGGGGCATATTTAAATGATGTTAACTGCTTCACAGAGAGAGAGTCAAGTCTCTTGGTGTGACAGATGGTTTTCGTTCGAGGATGTCTTGAATATCGCACATCTGTTTATAACCAGAATTTTTTGAAATTACACAATTCACTTTCTGTTTCACTTTTTTTCCTATGCTACCAGAAACCGAACTTAGATCACATATTGTTTTTTCAAAGACAGTAAGTGATTCATGCAGGGGAGATCCTACAGCTTCCAATGCCGTTAGGGCTGTTGGTAAGAAAGAAACATGGGCAGATATGAAACTAAGATCCTCTTTTAACCCAGTGCCTGACAGAATATTTTGCACAGTTTGTATTGATGAAGCACCTTTCGAGTCCTATGAATTAACAACCTCTTCGACTATTTCTATGTGCTCAGCATAATATAAAACTGCATCGACTCATGTTCCCCGCCGAGTTAACACTGGTGCAGGAGGAAGTCGGCTATTAGGTGCTGTTGATTTAAACAACTTAACACTTTTAGGAGATTTATCAAAAATTCTCTTTTTATACTGGACACAAATCTATCTACCAATGGGAAATAATCACTTATTGTCTCAGAAATGCGATGAAGAGCGTGTGCTAAACAAGTTATAGTAATTTCAAAGAGTCCATCACAAACTGGGTCACATTTACATTGTCAGTGGTCGATAATTCGCTCACATTAAGAAGATAACGTGTAGTCTTTTGTTCATTATTTAAAGCCTCCACGATTATATTAGCAATAGCACGGCGCTCAGAATCTGGGGTTTCATCAACAACCACACAAACTGATCCGCTAATTCATTTTGCATATTTGACAATACGTTATTGTAACAATGTCCTACATAAGTCTTACGCAGTGTACTTTCTTCAGGCACGTGTTGTCGAGTGTACTTGGCAAGAAGGTTTTTAAATGTAGGATTATTAATTTTGAAAAAGGGATTATCAGCAGCTAAAAATGCTTGGCACAAGTCATAGGAAAATTCAGTAACCCTACTTCCCAAACACTCTACTAGCCGTTTTTGAACAGGTCCCTTGTTTGCAAGTTTTCTGATTAAATTCTTTTTTTTTTTTTTTTTTTTTTGCTGTGCTTATGTGCTGAACTATTTGAAATCTTTTCTCACTCCATACATTTGTCTCACACGCTCCACAATACAGTACCCTATTATCTGTAGATATTAAGTCACCCGAAAACTCTTTCTGTAAATTAATTAATCTAGCACTCGAAGTTGGTTTTTCTTTCGGCATTTGAAGAGCTTTTTAACATTTTACACGCCTAATTTAATTTCATGGGAACCAGTTCACAACACTGTTACGTTTGAAGACCACAATACAACTGCTGGTGAGCAAGCAAGCGTTGCTATAATCGTGCTGCTCAAAACGTTGACCTGCACTTTATGTTTGTTGATATAAGCCTCTCAGATAACGTATTGTTTATTCTCTACGCACATACATATAATAAAAGGGTGGAAACAGGGGATTCACTGCATGACAACATGACTCAGCATTAGTTCTCGCCACCTTGCGAATTGCACCAACATGTGCAATACTACTAGTATGAAAAATATTATACAGATGGAAAAAATAATAAAAAAAACATAAAAATCATTACAATATGCAATATAGGGGCTATAATATTGAAATCTTCGTGAGTTGCATCATCATGTGCAATACTACCAATATGAAAAATATTATCCAGATGGAAAAAATGATAAAAAAGCATAAAAATCATTAAAATATGCAATATAGGGGCTCTTTGAAATAATATGAATTTATCAAAACCAAGAAAATATGTAGTTATATGCACCATAAAATCATTTCCAAATAACTGAAAATTCCATAATTCATGCACATAACGTAAAAACATTCATTTTTAACCCCTATGAAAAAACATGCAAATGCATGAACTTCCTAGCCCTAGTCATCGCTGTCGGACAAATCCAGAGGCGTAAAAGAGAATCACAAAAACACTTCAAAGTGGATTCGCTAATGAGAGTTTTCGTAAAAAGTGTGGATTATTTCGATAGCTTTTTGTACCTGATCATGTTCATTCGACATTTCCTAATAAGGTAGTACTTTGGCAATGCGCCACTGACGTTCAAACGAGGAGGTCCATTACGATCAAAGGGAACTGCTTTCTAAAGGCACGTATCACCTCCTGTAGCAGTGATCATTAGGTTAGGTGTATTCCTTAGAATTTTATGACCCACCCTTCATTGTACATAATCTCGCATTTCTTAACTTCTTAAATGACTTTCATAACGGTCCATTAAAATACATAGTTCGGGTAGGTTGACATAAAATTAAAACTTTATTTTCTCTACCATGCACTTGGACTAAGGATAGCTAAAATTTAGATGTACAACTTTCTCGGGAACTTCAATGTTTTACGTGTTCTTATTTATCTAAAATATTAATATTTACATCTTTAAAACGTATAGGTGTTGATATTTACATTTTTATCAAATATACAGACTGGAAGTGAAATAATCCCCCAGACTGAAGGAGGTGAGAGATTGGATGTAAACTAACAAAAAATTCCACTAATTGTTTTAAACTAAATGTACCGTTAGATAGATAATGGCGTTTGAAGATGAGTGTGCGGCAACGTGGTGCAACCTGTTGATCGGGTACTCAGCTTCTATCGGGAGATCAATGAACTATTCTAATGCTCTATAAAACCACTTAAGTAACGTTGGTCATGTTTTGAATTCAAGTGTATCTTCGTTATGGCTGATTTCCCCGTATGAAAACATTACCTCAAATCCTTCATTTCCGCATAATTACAAATATTTTATTTGGTACATTTAAAGGTTTCAATATCTGGCCTGTTTTACTTAAGGGGTTTATGACATGATGAGATAACGGCCTCACTTGGAAATGCATTCTTCTTTTAAACGCCGCGCAAAATTGTTTACTAACTTTCGACAGTAGTTGCAGTATTACATACATTAGGGAGTCACACATGTGATAGAAACATTAAAAAATAAACTTTAAATATGCTCTGATCAGTGAGAAATACATAAATTCACTTGAAATGAATACACGCTAACCCCATATCTACTTGCTGCGCATGCGTGCTGAGGAAAAGCTAGTTACCTTATTCACTTTATTTACCGAATGGTGAGGCCCTAGCGCGATATTCATGTTCACAATAAATAGTAATGTATTTTGTTTCTGACACTTCCACATGTGGTGGCAGCGCCGTGGCCGAGCGGTTAGCGCGCTCGCCTACCACCTAGGTGGCCTGGGTTCGATCCCAGGGACCCGCATGTGGTATTTGTGGTGGACAGAGCGGCGTCAGGGCGGGTTTTCTCCGGGTGCTCCGGTTTTTCCCGCCATCTCACTCCACCGGTGCTCCATCTTCATTCCATGTGTTATCAGTGTCACCGCCTGCGGTGCCGTATGTCGTAAAAGCGGGCGTTAAACACTACAACAACAATACACATGTGGTGAACACGTGCAGTTTTCATGTGGTCTGTAAGACGTATGCATGAAGTGCTAGTGCTGAGGGTGGCAGCTAATGGCTGGAGGTTAGGTTACACCTACATTGGATATTGATGTTCCCAATGTGCATTGAACATTCCAAAGGTTATGTCACTCTTGCGTGAAACACCTCTTGCGTTAGTAATACCGTTATGCCGTATTGAATTTAAGAATGGGATACTAGTAATTGCTAAACTTTTAGGAAAACACAATTTATAATGTAAATTTACGCTCCAGTGCAACATGTTTAAACAAAATGTATGTGTAATTGTTTACACGTTTGGCTTGGTAAGTGTGCAATACTCTTTAATTTTTGATACACCCGATTTCTAATGGGACTAATGTGCTTTATGCAAGCACACACCTACATCTAAAAAATGAATTTGTATAATGTGATGCACAAGTTTTTGGAAACACTTTCGCTTCCAACAATTAGTCCAATAAGTTTTAACAAGAATCTTATGAGCGCCAAAGAGCTCGAGTTAGTGAAATTTGCAACTCGAAATTTCTGACAACATTTGTGCGCTTGAGTATGTGTGAAAGATAACAAAATATTTCAAGAAATATAGGTAAACAAATTTGACACTGGTGTTCGCGCCACATTTGTGAACTAACCATCATTTACGTGGTAGCTTTAGAAACAAAAGGTGGCCGTACTTTTGATAACTAAACTTTATTAGCAGTAGCAAGTAAGCAATAATATTGGGATTAATTTATAATAAGATTTTAGAGCAAGTATTCAATATTCAATATAGGCTTCACATCTTTTGCGGCTTCGACAAAAAAAAAAGTTGCATTAAGTAAACATTTCGTGCGACCTACAATGATAATGCGAAGAAAGTAAACACAGCTGATGCTATGTTGCCACTTCTACCACAATTAAGAAGGCAAAAAATTGTGGTTTTTTTAAATTTAATTTACACAAAAAAAAAAAAAAGACCGTGAAGCTATTGAAATACGCCAAAGGAAAAAGTTGTCGTTTATTCAATTTTCTATTAATATAACCATAAATCGAGAACCTTCAATCAATAATAATTCAGTCAGGTGATGTTAAAGGTATTTTTTCTAGAAAACTATAAACTTTTCATGATTTTGGTATTCGACTTTCTTGTTATTCACAACATGAGAAATTCGCTGTTAAAGTCTGTATATTTTATAGCACTAATAATTTCCAGTTATTCGTTGTTTTGATCCGAGTATACTGCAACACATTTTTAAATGTTAAGTTAGCGTTCTTTTGCTTCACATGCTTCAATGCAAATGGTATGTTATAGCCATCATTTATATAGATAAAGTAATTAAAAGCAACGAAATAGTACTGTATAAGTAAGAGCAGGAACATAGACAGTAAAATGCTTTACAGAAGTTTCCCCACAAAGCTAATGCCCAATGTGTGGAGAAAATGAAGATTTACAACACAAGTTTGAACTTGTACGAACTATTCTTACAAACACTTATTCTTCTGTCAACTGAACTGTAAACAACGCACCAAAATCAAAGCTGAATAAAAACACCATTAACGAAATCACATACACTTTGTTTTCAACCAGGTAAATCGCACAAAATTATATCTACCTTTTAACTTTCACCAACAAAATAACACGTGGCTTATTTGTCAGGTAACTGCGACGCTGAGAACTCCAATAGCTCCAAGAGACACTCACATATATCGACACCGAGAATTTCTGATAGCCACTAACCACTAATTAGTCCCATAATTAATATGCAGCAACGATTAATAAGAATGTCTAACCTGATGCAATACCCAACACACAATTTCCCTTGGGACAAAAGCTATGCCTTTCAAAACAAAGCATGCACAATACATACCTGCTAAATGCACAGACCGACTATTCAGATTTATCAGTGATGTTGTTAATGTTGCTTTGTGCTTTGTTTTACTTTAGTATCTTTTGACCTTAAATATGTCTGTTGAACTATATAAATATAAAAAAGTAATGTATACAAAGTGTTTGCAAATAGCAGGTAACTAAGGTACATAAGTAGTTGAGACACAAGTGTCAACTTGTGATACTTAATATAGAGGATGTATAATACACCTTAATTTATAAGCTGTTGTGAACAAATGTCCGCAGAACCTAATGTTCGCGATCACTGGTACTTCTGATTCCCCAAGGGCTCCATAGCCGTCACGCAACTTCCTCATCGCCGAAACTACAGCAAGGCGAACTGGGCGCAATTCCAGGACTCATTTCTTTCACGCTTCAGGTGGCCTCTCTCAACACCCTGGACAATCTTGAGTCAAGCACGCCATTGCAGACTCCTAACCCATTATCAAACCACGGTGCACATCTAAACCATTACCCAAAGGCATCAAATCACTCAAGCTTTTGCCCAACCAAGCGCGCCGTAAATGGCAGATATCCCGTCCGCCGACAGACGGGTGTCCAAGAGTCTTGCAGACGCGGAGCTAGAGAAACTGTATCTGAGCATGCGTTGCGGGTATGTCTGCTCACACAAACAACCAGAATCCCAGCACTTTTCCCACCTACAGAATAAGAGCATCTACCAATTCATTATAATCACAGGAAACTATGGACATGGGCGAACAAGGCGGCAGACGCCTGCTCTACCAGAGCCAGAGTCCTTCACATGCGAGAAGACAACGAACTGTACATGAATGTAAATTAAATTTACCAAAATGTAAAATAAAAAATGTAAAACGAGTCAACTACATGAGAAAGTACAATAAAGACCGAGCACTGTCTGGTTTTTAAAATAGGTACCATAAAAAGCGAATTTATAATTACCCGGCAGACCTCGACAGTTACCAAAAGCAGAACCTGTACCTACAACAAGCTACTTCAGCCATCCTGAATCATCAGTGGGACTAAACTTTATAGGACCTCAACCTGGAACACAGCTCCCTCTGGCAATTGCAAAATGGTTGGCTCGGGAGACGCAGCCGATTCCTCCCCACTTAGTACACAACCAACTACAGCATCAACCGACGACGAGAAAGTCGAAGTCTTTACCGACACGATTCAATGCACCCTCAGACCCAATATTCAGCCTTTCTCTCCGGGTTTAATGGCCAAAACTGAAGACCTCACTTGCGGTTTTGGCACACGACAAACACATAACCGGATCCCCCGGACCAGCACACATGAAATCCAGTGACACATCAAGTATCTACCAAACAGAAAGGTCCCTGGATCAGACGCAATAAAAGCACTTACGACTATATTCGATTTCTATTGCCCCAAGGAGTCTATCCAGCTACCGTAAGGCCACTCTTGTAAGACACTTCCCAAAGAAGAACAAAAACCACACAAACCCACACTCTATCACCCGATAAACTTCCTAAAGTCACTCAGCAAACCCATCGAGGAAATTATACTCAAGCGCATCAAGTCACACTTTTTCCGACATAAGCTGGTAGTCAATATGCAATTCGCCTTTCACAGAAATCACTCCACCACACTCCAACTCCTCCGCGCCACGAGGGTTCAACACAAACCGTTCTACCGGATCCGTGTTTCTTGATATTGAACGCACCTTCGAGGAATCTGGCATATTAACCTCCGCCTCAAGCATTCAGAACTAAACTTTTCAGGTACCCCCGTAATGCTCGCTGCCAACTACCTCACGAGGACCTTACCTGGTAGGACAACGTAGACAAAACGCGCAACAAAGCTGTTGCTCAACTGTGCAAACTGCACCCCATATTTAACTACAGAAACTCATTGCAACTGAGCGCTCATCTTACACTCTACAAAATACTCATCCGGCCCATACTGACCTACTTAGGTTCCGTGTGGGGCTACACAGCGGCCACACATATTGACACTCTCCAAAAAACACAGAACGAAATGTTCTGCGACGTACATAAGGTCCCGCGAACTGCCCTGGCAGACAGACTACACACGGAGCATAGTATCCACACCATAGAGTAGTTCATCAAGAAATTAGCAACCCACAATACGTATGCCAAACTAATTCCATCAACCCATTCAGGACCTCGATCATACATATCTCTCACGCGCTCGCACCCCTGCATGTTGGTAACTTAATAACCGATATTATAATCTTCGCAAAAGTTAAAGGCATATGGAGGCGGGTCGTACTACAGACTGCAGCGAATCCTAAGCTTGCCCCTCCTACCAGCGCTGCCGAATGTGGTACACGCTCTTATGTACAGAACCTCTACCGGTACACGCACTACGCTTGGCAACAGCGCTCCGCTTGAACATTGGCCAGGTTTCACATGTCTAACTTTTGCGTGCGGTATTCCCGGGGTGCTTCCGTGGAACCCGACTAACATATACATCTATACCATAAATAACACCCCGCATCCTGCATGCTTATTTTACTAACGGCATGTGCATGGGGTGACGATGCAGCCCCTGAGGATGATAGTCGTTGGGGGTGGCGAATATGAGGCCACCCCGACAAAAAATAAAAAAATAAAAAGAAAGTGCACCAGTGATCAGTAGAAGCCTTCGTTAGATACGACAGCAAGCTTCATAGCGTTCATTGAACCTTACGTTGTATACACGTTTGGGACCACATAGCGTGGATCATTTAAGATAGAACGTAGTTGGAGTGGAGAACCAATATGAATGCTGCGTGAAATCATGGAAGCCAGTGTGTGGAGTTTTTGAAACCCATACTGCAATTAAACAATAAGTCGAGCGAAGATTTGAGAATGGCGTTCCCGATTCAAGATTCGCCGAACAATGTGAGATCGACGAGAGGCCAGAC